>PVIA01008990.1:0-65575 GCA_004024845.1 Tonatia bakeri
TCCATGTGTCCTTTAACTTTAATCCTATAAACCCCTCCCCCTCTCCCCCGAAATCCCTCTTCTCTCTCCTCTGGTCACTCTCCATCTGTCCTCTAATGCAGTGTCTTTGACTATACCCTGCTTCTTTCTTTGTTTTGTTGTTTAGGTTCCTGTTAAAGATGAAATCATATGGTATTTATCTTTCACTGCCTGGCTTATTTCGCTTAGCATAATGCTTTCCAGTTGCATCCATGATGTTGCATAGGGTAGGAGCTCCTTCTTTCTTTCTGCTGCATAGAATTCCATTGTGTAAATTTCTTCCTCTTTCTCTTCCTTTCTCAGCACCCATATGATGCAATTGTTGGTATGTTTGATGTTGTCCCAGGGGCTACTTACATTATCCTCGTGTTTTTAGATTTTTTTTCTCTTATTGCTGTTCTGACTGGTTGTTTTTTGCTCCCTCATATTTCAAATCATTGATTTGAATCTCAGCTTTATCCACTCTACTGTTGATTCCCTGTAACTTGTTCTTTATTTCAATTAGTGTATCCTTCATTGTTGACTGTATCTTTTTTACACTGTTGAACTCTTCACTAAGTTCCTTGAGTATCATTTTTTTCTTTTCTTTTTATTTTATTGATTATGCTATATAGTTGTCCCATTTTCCCCCTTCAGTCCCCTCCACCCTGCCCCCCCTCCCACCCACATTCCCCCCTTTAGTTCATGTCCATGTGTCATAAGTTCTTTAGCTTCTACATTTCCCATACTGTTCTTGCCCTCCCCCTGTCTATTTTCTTCCTATTGTCTATGCTACTTATTCTCTGTACCTTTTCCCCCTCTCTCCTCCCATTCCCCTGTTGCTAACCCTCCATGTGATCTCCATTTCTGTGATTCCCTTCCTGTTCTAGTTGTTTGCTTACTTTGTTTTTGTTTTTGTTTTAGGTGTGCTTGTTAATAACTGTGAGTTTGCTGTCATTTTACTGTACATGCTTTTTATCTTCTTTTTCTTAGGTAAGTCCTTTTAACATTTCATATAATAAGGGCTTGGTGATGATGAACTCCTTTAACTTGACCTTATCTGAGAAGCACTTTGTCTGCCCTTCCATTCTAAATGAAAGCTTTGCTGGATAGAGCAATCTTGGATGTAGGTCCTTGCCTTTCATGACTTGGAATACTTCTTGCCAGCCCCTTCTTGCCTGCAAGGTCTCTTTTGAGAAATCCGCTGACAGTCTGATGGGAACTCCTTTGTAGGTTACTGTCCCCTTATCTCTTGCTGCTTCTAGGATTCTCTCCTTCATTTTCACCTTGGCTAATGTAATTATGATGTTCCTTGGTGTGTTCCTTCTTGGATCCAACCTCTTTGGGACTCTCTGAGCTTCCTGGACTTCCTGGAAGTCTATTTCCCTTGCCAGATTGGGGAAGTTCTCCTTTATCATTTGTTCAAATAACTTTTCCACTTGTTGCTCTTCCTCTTCCCCTTCTGGTACCCCTATAATTTGGATGTTGGAACGTTTAAAGATGTCCTGGAGGTCCCTAAGCCTTTCCTCATTTTTTTTAATTCTTTTTTCTTCATTCTTTTCTGTTTGGTTGTTCCTTTCTTCCTTCTGGTCCACTCCATTGATTTGAGCCCCAGTTTTCTTTCCATCACTATTGGTTCCCTGTGTGTTTTCCTTCATTTCTCTTATTGTAGCCTGGATTTCTTCATCTAATTTATGTCCAAAGTCAACCAATTCTGTGAGCTTCCTGATCACCAGTGCTTTGAACTGTGCATCTGATACGTTGGCTATCTCTTGGCCACCTAAAAAAATTGGCTCTGGGGATTTTAATTCTGTTTGAGCCATCTGGTTGTGGCTGTTACATATCCTTTGAGTATCTTTATAACCAGTGATTTGAACTCTGCATCTGATAGACTGTTTATCTCCATTTTGTTTAGTTCTTTTTCTGGAGTTTTGTTCTGTTCTTTTCATTTGGGGCCATGTTTCTTTGTCTCCTCATTTTGGAAGCCTCCTTCTCTTTGTTTTCATGTATTAGATAGAGAGCTACTACATATCGCAGGCTTGATGGAGTAGCTTAATGTAGTATGTGTCCTATAAGATCCAGTGACACAGCCTCTATTACCCAAGGTGGTATTCAACCTGTGCCCACTGTGTGGGCTGTCTAGCCCCTCCTCTTGTATTTGAGCCTTGACTGCTATTGGCATATCTTAGGTCAGCCACCACCAGTGTTTTGTCCAGGGCTACACAGCATTAGCTACAAAGCAGTCTTCAGATGTCTACTGCATATGCTGGGCTTGGCGGTGCCCAGGACAGGCCAAGCTGTGAACCAAGACCAGCTGCCATTAGTGCTGGGCCTCAGGCAACTTAGGAAGAGTTACAGGGCTTGCTGAAACCAGGGGCTAATGAAACCAGGTGCTGCTTGTTTGAGAGAATTTAGGAAAATTTGAAGCATGGGCCAAAACAAGCCATACATATGGAAAAGCCACTCCAAACAGCTCAGGTGGGCTTGAAAGTTGGGTAAAGCAAAGCCTTGGGGAATCATCAGGGTGGGAAAACAGTGTGAACCAGGTTGATGGAATCTTAGATACAGCCTTGCCTGCCAGCTCTGTGGATTAAGGATTCAGGAAAAGAACATTGGCATCTTCTAGCACTTCTTTCTAGAAGAATGCTAACTCCTAGCTCTCCCCTTAATGCCAGATAATTCAGTTCTTCCTTGAATATGACTAATGATTTTCAATCTGCTGTCCTCATGCCAGAATTCAGAGGAAGTTATTTTGTGTAAGACCATCTGCAAGCCTTTTAAGAGGAACTGCCTCATATTCCAGCAGTTTCTGTCTTCCATAGCCTTAATCCCTTCTGAACAGCCAGAAGTTATGGAGACTTCTCTCCCTGGCATTGGAACCCTGGGTTGGGGATCCTGGTATGGGCCTGGGACCCCTCTGTGTTGCAATTGATCAAGGCCAGGAAGATCCACTCTTGCCTCTGGTAGATTCACATGTGAGTGAGCCACACATGCCACAAGCTACATGTCTAATTAGTGGGAAGCCCCTACCTGTTTAAGTACTAGAGGGAAACAAAGCCAGGTACTTTCTAATACATATGATGTTTGCTGTTGATTTAGGATAGATATTTACTCTCTCAGTAAGGAAAATATATGATATTCTTTGTGAATTAACATGTCATCTTTCCCCTTATAATCTTCTCCATATTGTTGCAAATTTAACACATGTAAGGTGGAAGAATGGACTACATTGTTTTTTATATAAAACTGGCTTCTCACATTTAAATGTCTTTTAAAACATTTTGAGGGGAAGGTCAAAACGGTTTGAATTTGACCTTGGGTGAAGGTCATACAATGCAATATACAGATGATGTAGCATAGAATTGTACACTTGAAACCTACATAATTTTATTAACCAATGTCACCCCAATAAATTTAACTAAAAAATTAAAAAGTAGAGCTAATGAAGGTCTGTAGAAGATTGGAAATTATTAAACTTAAAATATTATGATAGTGATCACTCTTTCTATGAATGTGAGCCATTCACCTGGAAAAAGGTGAAGTTAAATGAATGAGTTTGTAACTTGCTTTGTACATGCAGCATTTTTGTATTAGAAAGCATGGCATTTAGGAGGAAAATAAAAAAGGGAAAGAACCAAAAAGACTTTTTTACTATGAATATTTTAAAAAAAGAAGGAGAAGAACTGTCACTGCCCTCTAAATTTAATTAAGAGCACTAAGAAAGTGAGTCGTTCCCATAAAAGATAGAAAGATAGTTAACAGCTTTTGACATATGTAGGAGTAAGAGAGGGCAACACAGCTTGGAGATTTGGCCACTGTTAGTTTGAGGACTGTTAGTTAAAATAGTGGCTTAAGTAAACTGCCAGACTTTGTCGAGATCAGGGGTGTTGAACCCATGGCTCACAGGCCACATGCAGGACAGGACAGCTATGAATGTGGTCCAATACAAAATAGTAAATTTACCTAAACCGTTATGAGATTTTTGGTGATTACATGTTACAATGTCAGGTAAAATAAATGTATGTATGCTCTCACTATTTGGATGTTTGTGTGGTTTCAGTTTTATAGCAGTGTGCAGCTTCCAGTGTGTTATCTTCCAAGTGCCGACAGTAGAATTGACACCATCAGACATTACATATGCTTGTGGTGACTCAGCAAGGCAACAATTATCAATAATATTGATATCACCTCTGTGTTCCTTCTGATTCTGTTTTCTTTTTCTTACCTTTTCTGGGTGTTTTTTTTTTTTTCCTACTTTGTATGCCAGCTCAGTGATTTGATCCTCTGATTCATCTAGCCTGCTTTAGATATCTTCTACTGTGTTCTTCAGTTCAGAAATGGAATTCTGCATTTCCTCTTGGCCCCTGTTGATATTTTCTATTTCCTTTTTCATGTTGGCAAAGTTTGCAGCAAGTTCATTGTAATTTCCATGTAGTTTTGCATAATTGTCAATGAGCTCATTAAGCTTTCTTGTAACCATTGCTTTGAGCTCAATATCTGATATTTGACTTGCCCCTATTTCATTTAGCATTCTATCTGAGGCTTCCTGCTTTCTTTCCAATTGTTGTTTTTTTTTTCTTTGTTTTCTGGTTGTATATGAGACTCTTTTTGTTAGCCTCTGCTTCTCAATTGATCTGTTTAGACTCCCTGTCTTGTGTCGTGAACTTTTATGGTAGGAGACCTGTGAGATTCAGTGGTGCAGTCTCCTTGATCTCCTGAACTTGCTGTTTGGGATGCCATTTATGTTGGCTGTCTAGATGTATTTGAGTTTTGATTGTTGTTGGGTCTTTCTTTTGTGGGTACTTTCCTCCAGCTGGTTGACCGAGGGTCACTCTTCCCACCTTGTCCTGTATGCTACTCTGCAGGTGCAGACAGGTTGTGCCAAAGCTGGTATTTCTGTTTGTCTGAGGTTATAAGGCTTTTCTCTCACTATTTTTCAGTTGTTTGTTCTGGGCAATTTTTCCACAGTTTAGTTGTAATTCCAGATTGGTCATAGGAGGAGGTTAGTGTGGCTTCCACTCATTCCTCTGCCTTCTTCCTTTATTGTCTTTTGGTAATTCTTTTGTTGGTAGGTTCTCTCTTCCAGAAGGCATATTGGTGTTCACAGTTCCCACCTATTCTTGTATGTGATCAATTGCCAGGGGAAGGCAAAATGGATTAAGGCAGCAGTAGAGTATTCTATGGGATTTAGAGTACCAGCACATAAAGAAGATAGGAGATCCCTTGGATAAGAATAGCATTAACCATGATATTTCAACCAACTAGCCACTTTTAAGAAAGGCTGAAAAAGAGGAAAGAGTCTTGTAGAGGAGGGATGGCTTGTGAGCTGAATCTGGAAGACAGATCACTTGTGGGAGGTCATATTATGAGATATACTTATAGTAAAGGACAGAAAGTAGGCGTACTATGAGAGAGAATAGTGTTATGCACAATAGTAATAAAGCTGCAGAAGATAGTGAAATGGGGTAAGATGGGGGGTATGCTGTATAGTATTTACAATTATATAGAACAACAATTACTTACAATAATACTGGAATGACATAATATGACAAGAACTATATGATCTGAATAACAAGAATAAGAAGCTCATGGCCAAGAGTTGTGTGCTATTGGAACACAAGCGAAGCGAAAGAAGGAAAATTAAATTACTATATGAAAGAAAGAATAAGGGGAACCAGTCAAACAATGCAATTAAACAAACAAAGAAAACTAAACAGAATGAAGAGAAATAAAAATGACTAATAAAATAAAAGTAGTAAAAATAATTAGAAAAATAATAATACGAATAAACAATAACATGCAAGTTCTCTAGGATAGCAAAGTGAAATTTGTCTCAGTTTCTCAGTTGTTGTGGTTAGACTTATGATCCCTCTTTGGGTCTGTCTTTAGACTTTCACAGCTCCAGGTCTTATTGTCTCACTTGGGGGAGGAAAAAAGTCTCCTGCTTACTTTAAATCCACCAAGCAATTTCTGCTGATCTTCCTGGATGCTATAGGCTGAGGGGGGTTAGGCTTTGCTTTTCTCCCTTCCTATGGTTTTGCAAGGATGGAAGCCAGGTCTGGGCTGCAATCTTCAGTTACCCAGCCTCCAGCCTAGTGCCTCCATCCAGTGCCAGGCCCCCACTGTCCTTCTGCACCAGGCTGGTGCCTTTAATCCACAAGTAGTGCATAACATGCAGGGCACTAATTAGGGGCAAGTCACACACCACCTTTCCCCTCTTTGCTGTCCTAGATGTTGGGCACTCTCAAAATCTCTCAGGGTAGTTCAGCTCCCCTACTGAGTTAAGTCTTTCTTGGGACTGCTAACTCCCTGAGCCCTGCTGCCTCTTCTGAACAGTTCATGTAGGGTGCCTCCTCCTTGCTTTTAGCGAGCCAGCCACACTGTGGTGGCTGGTGCAGTAGCCTTGGGGAGGGGGTGACTGCAGTGGCTGTGGCAGTGTCAAGGGGCAGTTATGGTGGTAGAGGTTGTGGGGGCACAGCCTCGGTGGCAGCAGGATAGTCTGCAGCAGTGGCAGCGGCAGCAGGGGGCCAGCAGCTGTGTGAGAGTTCCTTAAACAGTGGCTGAAAACCTTTTTTTTTTTTAAATAAAATCCTCTTGTTTAAGCCTGCTGTTCTTAACAAGCACCCAGCTTTTCACATAGCCCAACTTTCTAACCAGACTGGAGACTGTCTGGGTCAGGGTCTGTAACGGCTCAGCCCTTCTCCCTTCTCCAGGTGTCACCTGGCTCTCCAATTTCTCTGGTAATGACCCAGCTGGCATCCACAGTCTTTGCAGGTGAACGCTGCCTCTGTGTTTTTACCATTTTGTCTTTATTCCCTCCAGTGACTTCAAATATCCAGGTCCATCCTGGTGCCTCTCTGTCCTCCCTGTTTAGTTTGGGAGGAAACCTGATTTGGCTTTCATCCAAGGATCCTGTGACAGGTGCCGGGACAGGGACTGCAGCAGCTTGGTCCCTGAGCTGATCCCAGGGACCTTACCGTCCCAACACAATCTCATTGCCATTTGTTTTTGAATATCCTCTACAATTTTGGCCTCCAAACTTCATATATGCTGGGATTCAGTTGGCTGTTCACTCTGTTTCTCAGGAGATCAGCTAGGTGTTCCACCTGTGAGCAGGGGGAAGTGTGCTCCACTCCCACCTACCTCAGCTGCTTCTTCCAATCTCTCAGTGGTTTCTTTCATGGATCATACCTTTGATCTCACAGTTGGTGTGTTGGCACAAAGTGAATATGGTCATTGTTGGTTGGATTTAATTTTTGTTGATATTGTATACAAAAAAGCTATCAACAAACTCAGGTAATCTAGGTTTTATCCTGTTATATTTTCGGTGTTTTACTTTTTTTTTCATTTTACATGTAGGTCTATGAACCATTTTGAGTTAATTTTTTTATAATGTGTGTATGGTCTGTGTCTAGATTAGTATATCTGTATGTGTATATTTAGTAGGTCCAGTACAATTTGTTGAAAAGAATATAGCCAGTCAAGATGGAAGCATAAGTAAACACAGCTCATCTCCTTGCACAGCCACATCAAAATTACAACTAAACTATAGAACAACCATCACTCAGAACCATCAGAAATCAAGTTGAATGGAACCCCAACAATTACAGAATTAAAGAAACCAAATCCATCTAGACTGGTAAGAGGGCTGGAGACACAGAGACATGTACCAAGCTGGTTCCATACCCATGTGTAGTGGATAAAAATTCAGGAGAGATATCTCAGGAGCAAGGAGTCCCAGCCCCACACACAGCCCGCAACACAGGTTTCCTTCCAGTGCCAGGAAGGTAAGTCCCCCTAACTTCTGACTGCAAAAAGCAGTCGAGATTGAGTCAGTGGAAGAAACTTCTGGAGTCCCAAGCAGTTCCTCTTAAAGCAGTGGTTCCCAACATTTTTAGCACCAAGGACTGGTTTCATGGAAGACAATTTTTCTATGTACTGGGATGTAGGGGTGATAGTTTTACACCCTTCCACCAGATACAACTCATCACTTGCCACTCACTGATAATGTTTTGATATGAGTCTGTAAGCAAGTGATTTATTATGGTTTTTCTGCAGTTAAACCTTTTTGGTAATAATGATCTGTACTTGCAACCACTCCCCAGAGCTAGCATCATTGCCTCAGCATTACCTCAGATCATCAGGCATTAGATTCTCATAAGATGTACACAGCATAGATCGCTCACATGCACAGTTCAGAGTAGGGTTCACATTCCTATGAGAATCTAATGATCTGACAGGAGATAGAGTTCAGGAGGTAACACAAGTGATGGGGAGCCCTTGTAAATACAGACAAAGCTTCACTTGCTTACCCACAGTATACCTCCTTGTGTGTGGTCCAATTACTAACAGATGGTTGGGGGCCTCTGTCATAAAGAGCCCACACACAAACTAATGCAGACTCACCCCTATGAGCTCCAGCACTGGTATAGCAGCTTGAAAGACACCAGTGGCATACAGAGAAGAACTGAAATATCTAGCATGAAGAATGCTAGGGGACATCTTTCTCCCACACAGAAAGGTAGACAGAGATCATTTTTTTCTTTTATGTATCCTTCCTCTACAGAGCCACAGAGCCAGTAGGTAGGTGCCATATCTGAGACACCACCCATCAGGTTAACACTATTTTTCCTGCTCTGGAGATCCCCTGAGGCTCCACTCCACCCAACAATGGGACCACCCGAGCTGTTAATAATGGCTTTTCCATATGAATGGCTGGTTTTGGATCATGCTTCACAACTACTACATTCTCTCAAACAATCAAAAGCCTGCCTCAGTGAGTCCACAGGCCCTGTGCCTCTTACTATGTGGCTCCAGGCTTAACAACAGCCAGCTGAGGTTCACAGCTTGACTTTGCCTAGGAACCTCCAAGCCCAGTGCAAGTAGCAGCCATCTGCAGATTGCTTTGTATCTCATGCAGGATGGCCCTGGACAGAATACAGGTGGGGGCTGAACTTGGTTTGCACCACCCCAAAAACCCCAGATCCTGAGCACCCAGTGGACAAATACAGGCCATGAAGGAGCACCATCATCCTGTTCCTACATAGATGATCCTCCATGGAATGCAGAAGTTGGTGGTCAGTGGTCATAGCCATTCCTTTCAGTGAACTGACCTGGATAAATCCCTCCCATGGACCTGCCAATAGCACTCAAGGCTCAACTACATGAGGAGGGTGTACTCAGTTCACACAAAGGGTGTACCTTGAGTACCCAGGTTGGGTGATAGGGAAGGCTGTGCCACTGGATCTTATAGGAAACCTCCTACATTAAGCCATGCTACTAAGACATCGAGTTATATCAGCACTACCTCATACATAGAGACCAACACAGGGAGGCTTCCAAAATGAGGAAAAAAAGAAACATGGCCCAAATGAAAGAACAGATTAAAACCCCAGTAAAGGAACTAAATGAAATAAAAATAAGACTCTATCAGATGCAGAGTTTGAAACACTGGTTATATGGATGCTCAAGGAATTAAGTGAGGACTTCAACAGCATAAAATGATCCAGTCAGAAACAAAGGATATACTAATTGAAATAAAGAATGATTTACATAGAAACAACAACAGTAAGGTGGATGAAACCAAGAATTATATCAATAGTTTGTAACATAAAGAAGCAAAAAAAAAAATCATAGCAATAAGAAGAAAAAAGAATCCAAAAAACAAAGATAGTGTAAGGAGCCTCAGGGACAACTTCAAGCAATCCAACATTTGTATCTTTCTTTTGGTGCTAGAAGGAGAACAGAAAAAACATGAAATTGAAATCTATTTGAAAAGATAGTGAAAAAAAAAACTTTCCTTATCTGGTGCAGGAAATAGGTACACAAGTCCAGAAAGCACAGAGAATCCCAAATAAGAAGAATGCAAAGAGTCCCACTCTAAGACACATCATAATTAAAATGACAAAGTTCAAGATAAAGAGAAAATATTAAAAGCAGTGAGAGGAAAGCAGTTAGTTATCTCCAAGGGAGCCCCAATAAGAATGTCAGCCAATTTCTCAAAAGAAACTGTGCAAGCTAGAAGGGATTGGCAAGAAATATTAAAAGCTGTGAAAAGTGAGGACCTACAGCCAAGATTGCTCTACACAGGAAAGTTATCATTTAGAATCAAAGGGAAAATAAAGAGCTCCCCAGACCAAAAACAAAAAACTAAAGGAGTTCATCATCCCCAATCCAATATTATATAAAATGTTAAAGGGACTTATTTAAGAAGAAGAAAAAGATCAAAACTATAAACAATAAAGTGGCAATAAATATATCTATCAATAATTGAATCTAAAAATCTAATTAAACAAACAAGAAGAAGAAAGGCAGAATCATGGATATGGAAAGCATTTTGATGGCTGCCAAATGGGAGGGGTTATGGGACAATGGATGAGGAAGTAAGGGGATCAAGAAGAGCAAATTGATAGTTGCAGAATAGCCATGGGGATGTGAAGTACAGTATAGGAAATTCAGTAGACAAAGAACTTATACTCATGACCAATGGACAAACAAAGTTGGTGCTGCATGAGGGAGTGAGTGGTGCTGTTTGGAGTGGGGAAAAGGGAATATTGGGAATATTTGGAATATTGTAATAGCTTAATTGATAAAATATAGTTAAAAATGAAAAGACTATCTTCCATTGCATTGCCTTTGTCCCTTTGTTAAATATCAGATAACTATATATACATGAGTCTATTTCTAGACTCCATATACTGTTCTAATTTTTCTTGGTCTATGCTTTCAATAATGTGACATTTTATTTTATTTTATTGTTGTTCAATTACAGTTGTCTGCATTTACTCCCCACCACTGCCCCCCCAACCCCAGCCATCCCCACCTCCTTCCCTTGCTTCCACCCCCATTGGTTTTATTAGTATGACATCTTTATTACTGTAGCCTTATACTAAGTCTTGACATTGGGCAGTATCAACCTTCTTTGTTTTTGTTCCTCAATATTATGTTGGCTATTTTAGATATTTTTTCTCCCTGTAAATTTTAGAATCAGTTTATCAATGTCCACAAAATAACTTGGTGGGATTTTTATTGTGGTTGCACTGAATCTACAGATCAATTTTGGAAGAATTGACATCTAATCATTATTGAGTCTTCCTAACCATGATCATGGAATATCTCTCCACTTATTTAGTTCTTTGATTTTTTTCATAAGAGTTCTTTAGTTTTCCTTATATAAATCTTGTACATTTTTGTTATGTGTATTCCTAAGTATCAATACTTCATTTTAAGGGTGCTAATGTAAATGACTTTCTGTGTTTAATTTTTAATTACAATTGTCTATTGCTGGTATATAAGAAAGTGACTGACCTTTTTAGTTTAGGAATATTTTTGTAGACTCTTTCATATTTTAATATAAATATGTTATCCATAAATAAAGACAGTTTATTTCTTACCAATCTGTATAATTTTTTATTTCCTTTATTTGTCTTATTGCATTAGCTAGGGTTTCTGGTATATTGAAAAAGAGTGGTAAAATTAGCTGTTTTATATGAACACTGACAATGTCTTTTATTTGGTGTATTTAGATCATTTACATTTAAAGTGATAATTGATATTTTGGATTAATATCGTTGGACAGTATTTATTACTGTTTATATTTGTTGCCTTTGTTCTTTTTTTTCTTCAACTCTTTTTCTGCCTATTGTGGTTTTAATTGCATATTATAAATGATTTAATATTCTGTCCTTTCTATTATATCAGTTATACATTTTTCTTATATTTTAGTGAATGACCTAGAATTTATAAAATATGTTTAAAACTAATCCAAGACCACTTTGAAGCAACACTATGCTACTTCACAGATAATTTAAGTACATTATCACAAAATATTGCTAATTCCTCCATCACATTCTTTGTATAACTTCTATAGTTTTTTCACTTATAGATAAGCATACATAATGATATAGTAATACATAAGCATCATAATCAGATACATTTTTGCTATTATTACTTTGAATTATTATCATTCAGATCAATTAAGAATAATAACATTAGGTCTTCTGGCCAAGATGGAGGTATAAGTACACTTTGTATCCTCACACAAACAAAAGAAGGAAAACAACAAGTTGAAAACAAAAAAGCAACCAGAACTGCCACAAAACTGAACTCTATGGAAGTCTGACGTGCAAGGAGTTAAAGAAGAAACATTCATCCAGACCAGTAGGAGGGGTGGAGACAGGCAGCCGGGCAGAAAGGACTCATGGCAAGGCAGTGGCTGAAGGACTAGGGCAGGCAAGGTGGTGGCTGGTGAACTGGACAGTCCCACATTTATGTGTGGAAAAATCAGGAGGAACATCTGGGGAGTGAGACAAACCACACTACCCAGGATTCCAGCACAGGGGGGAAAAGCCAAAAAACTCCTGACTGAAGAAACTTGTGGGTGTGTTGGCAGCTGAGGAACTCCCAGCCTCACAGAAGAGTTCATTGGAGAGACCCAAAGGGTTCTAGAACATACCCAAACCCACCTACCTGGAAATTAGTACCAGAAAGGCCCAATTTGTTGTGAGTAGTGGAGGAAGTGACTGACAGCCCACCGAGAGCCAAGCAAAGGAATTGTTCCCTCTTAGACCCTTCCCCCACATACAGCACTACAACACAGTCAAGTAGGTTGCCCTGTCCTAGTGAATACCTAAGGCTCTGCCCCTTACTACATAAAAGGCATGCCAAGACAATAAAAAAACCAGAATGAAAGAAAAAATCAAAGCTTCAGAAAAAATACAACCAAGTAATGAACAGATAGCCAACCTATCATATGCACACTTCAAAACACAGGCAACTAGGATGCTCACAGAAATGGTTTAGTATGGTTTCACAACTGAGGGAGAAGTGAAGGCTATGCAAAGTGAAATAAAGGACAATGAACAAGAAACCAACAGTGAAGGAAAGGAAACTGGGACTCTAATCGATTATTTGGAGGAGAAGGAAGAAATAAACATTCAACTAGAACAGAATGAAGAAGCAAGTATTTTTTTTTAATGCAGAGGCTTAAGAACCTCCAAAAGAACTTTAAACATTCCAACATCCAACTCATAAGGGTGTCAGAAGGAGAAGAGGAAGAGCAAGAAATTGAAAACTTGTTTGGAAAAATAATGGAGAAGAACTTCCTTAATCTGGCAAGGGAAATAGACTTCCAGGATGTACAGGAAGCTGAGTCCCAAAGAAGTTGGACCCCAGGAAGCATACACCAAGGCACATCATAATTGTATTATGCAGGATTAAAAATAAGGAGAGAATTTTAAAAGCAGCCAGAGAAAAAGAGAGAGTTACCTACAAAGGAGTTTCCATAAGGCTATCAGCTGATTTCTCAAAAGAAACCTTGCAGGCAAGAAGGTGCTGGAGAGAAGTATTCAAAGTGATGAAAGGCAAGGACATATATCCAAGCTTATTCTATCTAGCAAAGTTATCCTTTAAAATGGAAGAGCAGATAAAG
This sequence comes from Tonatia bakeri, assembly GCA_004024845.1. NCBI lineage: Eukaryota > Metazoa > Chordata > Mammalia > Chiroptera > Phyllostomidae > Tonatia > Tonatia bakeri. The sequence goes on from PVIA01008990.1 coordinate 13,427, forward strand.
TTCTTCCCAGATAAGGTCAAGTTAAAGGAGTTCATCATCACCAAGCCCTCATTATATGAAATGTTAAAGGGACTTATCTAAGAAAGAGAAGAAGATACAAAAATATGAACAATAAAATGACAACAAACTCACAAGTAACAACTGAACCTAAAATAAAAAATAACTAAGCAAACTAGATCAGGAACAGACTCACAAAAATGGAGATCATATGGAGGGTTATCAGTGGGGAAGGGAAGAAGAGAAAATGGGGGGGGGATGCTACAGGGAATAAGAAGCGTAGTGGGTAGGTACAAAATAGACAGGGGGAATTTAAGAATAGTATAGGCAATGGAGAAGCCAAAGAACTTATACATATGACCCATGGACAAGAACTAAGGAGTGTAATGCTGGGTGGATGTAGCGTGCTGGATGGAGACAAATAAAGGCAGTAAATGGGACAACTGTAATAGCATAGTCAATGAAATATTTTTTAAAATAATAAGGACATTAAAGGTTTTTATGTTACATTAACCAATTCCTTCTCCCACACACTTCCTTTCTTAGGTATATCTGAATTTCTGACATTATTTTTATCTATGAATAACTTTTTTTAAAATTTCTTACAATGCAAGTTAACAGACAAGAAACTCCCTCAATTTTTTTATCTGTATGAAAATGTCTTTATTTCTTCATCATATTTGAAAAATAATTTCACACGGTACATAATTCTAGGTTAGTGTGTTTTTCTCTCACCACTTTAAATATTTCACTCCACACTCTTGCTTGCATTACTTTAGAAAAGTCAGATGCAATTCCTATCTTTGTTCCTCTATAGATAAGGTATCCTTCCCCCCACAGTCAGTCTTTTTTCAAGACTTTTTTATCTCTGATTTTTGCAGATTTAATATAATATATGTAGGTATGGTTTTGTTTTTATTATTTATCCTGCTTAGTGTTCTTTGAGCTTCCTGGATCTGTGGTTTGTTGTGTGTAATAAATTTGGGAAAATCCTTGGTCATTATTGCTTCAAATGTTTTTTGTCCCCTTCTTTTTTCTCTTTCTGGTATTCACATTACACCTTGTGTAGTTTTCCCACAGTTCTTAGATATCCTTCTCTTGATATGTTGGTCTTTTATCTCTTTGCTTTTCCATTTTGAAAGTTCCCATTGTAAGTTATTCAAGCTCAGTGATTCTTTCATTAGCTGTACCCTGTCTACCAATGTGCCTATCAAAGAAATTCTTCATTACTGCATTTTTTATCTATAGCATTTTTTTAAACTTCTTCTTCATATTTCACCTCTCTGATTACATTGTACATCTGTTTGTGCATGCTATCTACTTCATGCACTAGAAACTGTAGTGCATTAATCATAGTTGTTTTAAATTACTAGCCTAGAAAATCCAACATCCTTGCCATAACTGCCTTGTTCTGGTACTTTGTCATTTTCTGTGATAGGTATACTTGATGTATTGAGCAAAAAGAACTATTGTTAATAGTCCTTTAGTAATGCAGTGGTAATTTGCAGGAGGAGATCAAGGGTTCTATAGTTCTATAAATAGGTTTTGTTGTTGTTGTTGTTGTTGTTGTTTTGTTTTGTTTTTTTTAATGAGCCTGTGCCTCTACATTGTGAACTTTGCAAGTCATTCTCCATTGTTTTCAAGCCTTAGGTGGCACAGACTGAATACAGAAGGCTGGAATTGGGTGCTTCTATTTTTCTGTAAGGAAGGCCAGATGAGAGTGGAGTTGCATATCTCCCTTCCTTCTGGTTGGTTAGTCTTCGAAGATAAAAAAAGATTCAGGCTCTGAGAAAATAATTTCTCTTGAGGGCAAGTAATTTTAAGAAAAATAAAATGCTCTGTCATATTTCAAAATGGTTATCCTCTCACACCCCATCAAAAACACAAGGGAATTTGCCTCTGATATTCACTGTTAGAAGTAGCTGAAGTTCCCAGAGTTAATGTTCACAAAAATACGGAGCCCTCCCCAAGAATACACAATGGGGTAAAGACAGTCTCTTCAAAGTGGTGTTGGGGCCCTGGCTGGTGTGGATCAGTGGATTCAGTGCTGGTCTGCTAACCAAAGTATTGCTAGTTTGATTGCCAGTCAGGGTACATGCCTGGGTTGTGGGTCAGGTCCCTGGTTAGGGACTTTTTTTTCATGTGCACTTGAAAAGTACTTATGTTCTGCTGCTTTAGGATGTAATACTCTCAATATGTCAGTTAAATCCATTCAATCTAGTGTGTCATTTAAGGCCTTGTCTCCTTGTTGACTTTCTGTGTGGAAGATCTATCCTTTGAAGTCAATGGGGTGTTAAAATCTCCAACTGTGACTGTATTTCTGTGAATCTCTCTCTTTTTGTCCATCTAGAGTTGCTTCACATATTTAGGTGCTCCTATGTTGGGTACATAAATATTTAGTAGGGTTATATCCTCTTGTTGGATTATTCCCTTTAATATTATATAGTGTCCTTCTTTGTCTCTTCCTATAGTTTGTCTTTAAAGTCTATTAGGTGGGATATAAGTACTGCTACCTGAAAGGGTCAGGCCAGATCCCCAACCCCCAGACTGCTAATGACTCAGTCAGACCAGATTCCAAACCTCTGTACTGTCTATGACTCAGTTGTCCGGACTCGCTTGGTAGCCCGAGGCTTAATCAAAACTCTCTCCCACCACACACAATAGACACCTGGTGCCAGCCCCAATAGCCAGTGGCCAGACTGACCCTCCTATACCTGGAAACACCCCACCCCTTTACTTATCACATTGTCCCAGTTCACATCCTGGAACCCTGAGGCACCCGCCTGAAAGAACAAGAGACTAACCTCTCCCCTATACCTTCACAAACCCTGTTTTTTTTTTCTTTTAAATACCCTACTCCTGTCTTCCCCCGGTGCTGAAGTAGACCTGACTCATCCTACCATAAGCATAGAATCAAATAATGGCTCTTGGACTAGATGACCCAGTTCCTCCCACCTCTATTTCTCCCATATTTCTAACACTACCCTATGTTGGGGACCACTGTGGGGGCCGCCCTGCCTGGTCTCAGGAAGCTGTGACCCCCTGTGACTTAGGCTGAGTGAGAAACCTCCAGATCAGGAGCCACTAAGGAGACAAAACTTATTCCCCTGGCATGAATGCTACCTGTTTGTTCTGTGCCTGGCCTTTAAATGCTAGATCAGTTTCCAATGATGGGTAAGACTTCTCAGGGAGAAGCAACCTAAGACAGGGGCTGATCTAGTAAAGGCCTCTGTGGAATAAGACTCACGAGACTGTGGAAATAAATGAACAGGCTGTGGAAAGGAAGGGGTGATCGGCATCTACCCCTGCCCCCTCTTAGCCTGAGTCTTTATACTCAGATGTGAGAAATCCAAGTCTCCTTGCTGCCAGAGTCTCCAGCGCTTAGCAAACAGCCTAAGGGGGCAGCTGAGACCAGAGCCGGGGGACCCCTGGGATAATCAGGCCTGGGACAAAGAATATGCAAGATCCTGTGAGATCTGTTTGCTGGAGGATGTTATTAACTTGGAATTTGAAGGCACAGTCAGAAAACCTTTGAAACCTGTAGTCTTTTCATATGATAAAACTCGAATCTCTGCCCGGAATCACAACAGAAACTCTGTTAGCATCTTTGTAAGATACGTGTTCCCTTTGATCCCTTCTGCCAGACTGTGAATCCACAATCTGTGACTGCTTTCTCAATAAAAAAACACTGGAGGAAAGAAAAGGGGGTCACCGTCTTGGAGGGTGGCCACTCTGTTTCTGGACTTCCCAATAGAAAACTGTTTCTGTGTGTGATTATTTCGATAGTGAGTTTTTGCGTGTCCACAGACAGCCAGGTTTTAAGCGAGGTTTGAAAATCGCTATGGTTAGTCAGACAGCCGGGTGATCTAAGCGAGGTAGAAAAATCGCTACAACCCTAGCTTTTTTCTCCTCTCCATTTGCATAAGATATTTTTGCATTCCTTTACTTTTAGTCTGTGTATATCTTTCAATCTGAGATAGATCTGTTGGAGGCAGCATATATATGGTTCTTGTTTTCTTATCCATTCAGCTACCTATGTCTTTGGTTGGAACATTTATGCCATTTATATCTAAAGTGATTATTGATTGATACATATGTAGTGTCATTTCATTGTTAGAATATTTTCCTTTCTCTTTTCTTTTCTTTAAAGATTTTATTTATTTACTTTTAGAGAGAGTGTAAAGGAGGGAGAAAGAGCAGGAAATAAACATCAATGTGTGAGAGATACATCTATTGGTTGCCTCTCACATGATCCCAATTGGGGACCTGGCCCACAATCCAGGCACGTGCCCTGACTGGGAATTGGACTGGCAACCATTTGGTTCACAGACCAGTGCTCAGTCCACTGAGCCACAACAGCCAGGATTACCACATTTTCTTTCTTCCTTATTCTTTCATAGACATTTAGGTTACTCCGTTATCTTGGTTATCGTGAATAATTCTTCTATGAATATAATAGTGCAGGTACCTCTTTGAGATCCTGATTTCAACTCCTTTCATAAATGTCCAGTAGTGGGATTATAGGATCATATGGTAGTCTTCTTGTTATTTTTAATATGTTTTATTGATTATGCTATTACAGTTATTCTATTTTCCCCCTTCATTCCCCTCCACCCTGCACACCCTCTCCCACCCACATTCCCCCCTTTAGTTCATGTCCATGTGTCATAAGTTCTTTAGCTTCTACATTTCCCATACTATTCTTGCCCTCCCTCTGTCTATTTTCTACCTACCATCTATGCTACTTATTCTCTGTACCTTTTCTCTTTCCCTCCTTCTCCCACTCCCCTGTTGATAACCCTCCATGTGATCTCCATTTCTGTGGTTCTGTTCCTGTTCTACTTGTTTGCTTAGTTTGTTTTTCTTTCTGTTTTAGGTGTGGTTGTTAATAATTGTGAGTTTGCTATCATTTTACTGTACATGTTTTTATCTTTTTTTTCTTAGATAAGTCCTTTCAACATTTCATATAATGAGGGCTTGGTGATGATGAACTCCTTTAACTTGACCTTATCTGAGAAGCACTTTATCTGCCCTTCCATTCTGAATGAAAGCTTTGCTGGATAGAGCAATCTTGGATGTAGGTCCTTACATTTCATGACTTGGAATACTTCTTTCCAGCCCCTTCTTGCCTGCAAGGTCTCTTTTGAGAAATCAGCTGACAGTCTGATGGGAACTTCTTCATAGGTAATTGTCTCCTTATCTCTTGCTGCTTCCAGGATTCTCTCCTTCATTTTAATCTTGGCAAATGTAATTATGATGTGCCTTGGTGTGTTCCTCCTTGGGTCCAACTTCTTTGGGACTCTCTGAGCTTCCTGGACTTCCTGGAAGTCTATTTCCTTAGCCAGATTGGGGAAGTTCTCCTTTATTATTTATACAAATAACTATTCCACTGGTTATGCTTCCTCTTCCCCTTCTGGTACCCCTATAATTCATATGTTGGAACATTTAAAGATGTCCTGGAGGTTCCTAAGCCTCTCCTCATTTTTTTTGAATTCTTGTTTCTTCCTTCTTTTCTGTTTAGTTGTTTCTTTCTGCCTTCGGGTCCACTCCATTGATTTGAGTTCCAGTTTCCTCCCCATCACTATTGGTTCCCTGTGCATTTTCCTTTATTTCACTTAGAGTAGTTTTCATTTTTTCATCTACTTTGCAACCAAATTCAACCAATTCAGTGAGCATCCTGATCAGCAGTGCTTTGAACTGTGCATCTGATAGGTTGGCTATCTCTTTGTCACTTAGTTGTATTATTTCTGGAGCTGTGGCCTGTTCTTTTGTTTGGGCCATTTTTTTTTTGTCTTGATGTGCCTGTTTTGTCATGAGGGGCGGAGCCTTAGGTGTTCACCTGGGTGGGGCAACCCAGTCACTGGGTTGCGGTGCTATATGAGGGAGAGGGGTTCAAGAGGGAACAATGGTGCTTGTTCTCCTCTCTGCCAGATTTCAGTCCCTTCTGTGGCTTCCCCTAAGCAAACTGGGCCCTTCTGGTGCTGATTCCCATGTGGGTGGGCTTGTGTACATTCTAGGACCCTGTGGGTCTCTCCAATAAACTCTCCTGTGAGGCTGGGAGTCTCTCCCAGCACCTGAATCCCCACAGGTGTTTTCAGTTGGTGTTTTGATGCCTTATTTCCCTGTGCTGGGACCCTGGTTTGCATGGTCTGTCTTGCTCCCCAGTTTCCCCTGGTTTATCTGTGCACAGGGATGTGGGGCCACCTGCTCAGCCAGCCGCCTTTTGTGCCATGCCCCTCCACAATCCATCTCCTTGCTTGGTCCACCCGCTGATGCCTTGGGCACCTGGGGTCTGCCAGCCACCACTTTGCCACCAGTCCACTCCACCTGGCCACCTGTCTCCACCCCTCCTACCAGTCCGGATAAATGTTTCTTCTTTAACTCCTTGGTTGTTGGACTTTCATACAGTTTAATTTTCTGTCAGTACTGTTTGGTTTTTTTTGTTTCTAAATTTCTGTTGTCCTTATTTTTGTTGTGCTAGGAGGCACAGTGTGTCTACCTATGCCTCCATCTTGGCTAGAAGTTTCATTCTCTTTTTATTTTAATGCTGTTTTCTTTAACCGTGCAGAAGCTTTTTTATTTTGATGAGGTCCCATTTCTTTATTCTTTCCTTTATGTCCCTTGCTCTAGGGGACATATTGCTGAAAATGTTGCTTCATGGAATATCTGAGATTTTCCTTCCTAACTTCTCCTTTAGGACTTTTATGGTGTCACAACTTATATTTAAGTCTTTTATCACCTTGAATTTATTTTTGTGTATGGTGTAAGTTGGTGCTCGAGTTTCATTTTTTTGCATGTAGCTGTCCAGATCTCCCAACACCTTTGTTGAAGAGGCTATTTTGATTCCTTTTTATGCTTCTGCCCCCTTTGTCAAATATTAATTGGCCATAGAGAATCAGGTTTTTTTCTGGGCTCTCTGTTCTGTTCCATTGGTCTATGTGTCTGTTCTTATGCCAGTACCAGGCTGTTTTTATTACGGTGGACTTGTAATACAGTTTGTTAACAGGTATTGTGATCCCTTTTACTTTATTCTTTTTTTCTCAAAATTGCTATAGCTGTTTGAGGTCACTTATGGTTCCATATAAATTTATGAAATGTTTGTTCTATGTCTGTGAAATGTGCCATTGGTACTTTAATAGGGATTGCATTGAATCTATAAATTGCTTTGAATAGTATGGACATTTTGATGATGGTAATTCTTCCAATCCATGAACATGGTGCATGCTTCTGTTGTTTGTGTCTTCCTTAATTTCTCTCTTCAGTATTGTGTAGTTTTTTGAGAATAGGTCTTTTACCTCCTTTGTTAGGTTTATTCCTAGGTACTTTATTTCCCTTTTGCTATAGCAAATGGCATTTTTTTCCTGATTTCTCTTTCTAATATTTCATTATCGGTATACAAAAATGCCTTTGATTTCTGAATATTGACTTTGTATCCCACTCTTTTGCCAAATTCATTTATCAGGTCAGTTAGTTTTTTGGTGTAATCTATAGGATTTTCTATGTACACTATCATGTCATCTGCAAAAATAACAGTTTTGCTTCCTCCTTTCCCAGTTGGATGTCATTTATTTATTTATTTATTTACTTACTTACTTACTTACTTACTTACTTACTTACTTACTTTTGTCTGATTGCTATGGCTAGGACTTCCAATGTTATGTCGAATAGGAGTGATGAGTGCAGACATCTTTGTCTTGTTCCTCATCTTAGTGGGAAAGCTTTTAGTTTTTACCCAGTGAGTATGATGTTGGCTGTAGGTCTCTCATATATGCCCTTTATTATGTTGAGGTATGCTCCTCTACTTCCACATTGCTGAGTTTTTTTTATTGTTATAAATGGGTGCTGTACCTTATCAAATGGGTTCCCCTCATATGTTGATATGACTGGGTGATTTTTGTCTTTCCTTTTGTTTATGTGATGTATTATGTTTGTTGATTTGTGAATATTGTGCCATCCTTGCATCCCTGAGATGAATCCCACTTGATCATGGTGTATGATTTTTTTACATGTATTGCTGGATGCAGTTTGCCAATATTTTGCTGAGGATTTTAATGATGTCCATTAGTGATATTGGCCTGTAGTTTTCTTTCTTTGTTGTGTCTTTATCTGGTTTTGATATAAGGATGATGCTGGCTTCACAAAAAGAGTGTGGGAATCTTCTGTCTTCTTGGATTTTTGGAATAGTCTGTGAAGGACAGGAGTTAGGTCTTCTTTAAATATTTTGTAAAATTCTCCTGTAAAACCATCTGGTTCAGGGCTTTTGTGTGTTGGGAGTTTTTTGGTTACTGCTTCAATTTCATCAGCTGTTATTGGTCTATTCAGGTTTTCTGGTTCTTTGAAGAAGAAAAAATTGATTAGTGAAAACACTCTTTGTGGGTAGGAAATAGCTATCTGAATTCAGCTGTTGCACCTATGTGCTTAAGGGTTAAAATTGGTCTTTACATGAATAAAATGTGGTAGCATCTGAACCTTAGGGACTCATACCCAAAGGATTATAATAATAGTGTACGTCTTAAATGTACCAAACACAAAGAACAAAGATATTAAAAAGTAATGTAAAATTTATAAAAAATAAACTTGATTGTTGATGAATGAATTCCAAAAAATTGAAATATTTTGCCTTACAAAAACTGAAAGCAAAATCTTTGAAACACTCAGAAATCAAATTTCAGAGGTTTTTTCTTCTCTCTCTCTCTCTCTCTCTCTCTCTCTCTCTCTTAGAACCCCAGTGTTACAGCTCTGATTCGAGAGTTTTCCCAAGAGCATTGGTTGTGGCTTATCCTTTGACACTCATCCCAGGCAGCACTTTTGGACCAGGATCTCCAAGCGATAGTTTCCTCCCATCTCTTCCCCCAAAAAAGAGATGAAGTGAAAGACAAAGACTATTCTTTATCCTACCAGAAATTAAACCAGCATGAAATCCAATCCACAGGTCACTATATCTGTCCTCTGAGTCCAAACCATGTTTGAATACTTTCTCCTCTAATTCATGCAAAAGAGGTCCCCAGGCATTTTAGCACCAGGGAGTGGTTTCATGGGAGAAGAGATTGGTGGAGAGGGGAGCCAAAGTTCAGTTTCTGGCTCTCTCACCAACTGCTCACCTCCTGCTGTTGGGGGGTAGGGGGGACAGAGACAAGAGGAAGAGCTCAGGCAAACTTTGCTGGCAGCCCAGTTCCTGACAGGCCATAGACAAAAACCTTTGTGCAGCCTGGGGGTTGAGGACAAATTTCAGGTTTTCAACTACACATTGAATTTTTTAAATATTTATTTTCCTGCAAAAGAGCAGAATGTAAGGGGAAAATCAGCTTTTGTTATAAACTGGACAATACAAAAGCTATAGGCTGTCCCAGAATTGAGTGAATCCCCAGTATTATATTTGATCTACACCTAAAATGGCAGGGCTCATGAAAATTGCTCCACTGAAACAAAATAGAGATCCTAAGGATGAAATCTAAATGTTAAAATTCATTTAACTCTGCTTTACACTTGCTGAAAATCCTCCAATGCCACAAAGAAAGTGCTACTACAGATACAGAACCAGAAACACCTAAGCATTAGAAGCAATATCTTCTAACAGAAACATTCTTACATTAGGATACCCTCTCCTCCCATTCATATACTCTTCTTGCTGAGTGTAAAATAATCTTGTCAGGATAGAATGAGTATTATGTACCTAAGAAACTTAGTGTACCTGTAATTTGTTTGTATGCTAGATGAAATGGGGACTACATGATTGTGCAGTTCTTAGCTATAGTAGAATTCTATTGCTGAAACTAGCTCCATTTCTTCCTACAAGATTTTTAAGGAAAATGGATTAAATCAATTTGAACCTCTTGGTTCAGATTCACAATTGCTCCCATGCAGACATACAGTTAATCCTCTTCTGGGGAAAAAATGATAAGGCAAAAAAATTAAAACAGATGTGCACACACACACACAAACTTATCAAAAAACTTTTAAACAAAGGCTGATTAAATTAAAATTCTGGGTTCTACAGGACTACAAGTGTGATAGTGACATTTGCAAAGTGTATACATGCCTATAAAACAGTAATTTAAACATTTGAATTATTGTCATGAAAACACTAAATTATCTCTTCTCCTAGATTTAACATGTTATTGCCTTAGTGTTGAAACAATAGATGAAATAAAATTAATTACACTTTGCCAAAGTGGCTAATAATGATAATGAACATTCTTAGAACTTGACATGATTTTATACTATTTTTTTAAGTGCTGGTTGCTTCTTAGAAGACTTATCTATACTTTCTCCAGCCTTAGCATTAATAGCTTAAATTAAATTATTACAAGTATACAAAATATTCTTAGGAAACAATTTCAGAAACCAAGGAATACATGACAACCTTAGCAAAAGGCTAAGGCCAATTGCCTTACTCTACATCCCATAGATCTGAGATAGAGCATTCTGTAGAGTTGCTACCAATTTTTTCTGTTCAAATTTCTAGTACCACCCATCAATTCCCATCCCAAGGATACTTAGACTTCTTGAAGTGAAATTTCTTATGTTTTATTCCTTTTTATCCACAGACCTCACTTTTGCCACACTGTCCTTTACTAAATCATAGTATTTTTGGTCTGCCACCCATACTCTCTTCTTCTTTCTCAGATGAGGTGCTCCAATTTATTCTCTTCTTCACATCCTATTTATCCATTTGTCCTTCCTGAATCATTCATTACTTCTCTTGGGGCATTTTCAATCTCTCTCTTTCTACAGCTTTCTCCTCTGTATATAAAAACATGTCCAGTTTCCACATCACTTCCACATTTTTAAAGTCCTATTATTTATTCTGTGACTTCTTTCAGTTACCATCTTAATCCTTCCACCTGTGTTATAACCATTTTCTCAACAGTGTCTCCCACCTTCTCATCATCCAATTTATTCTATCTTTTGCAATCTGATTTCTGCCATGAAAACTCCATGGAAATTTCTCTTTCCAATACCAATTTATTCATTCATTTAACAAATATAGATTGACCACTTACTGTGAACAAGGCACTATGACTGGAAAAAATGTAAGTGCTGATAAAACTCAATCCTTGCTATCAAGAAGCAATATAACAAAAATGATGACTTCTCAACATAATCATCCTTTATTCCTCTGCAGAAGAATTTGAAACTCTTGACTATCTGTTCTAAAAGATATTTTCTCCCTTGTGTTTTGTGGAGGTAGAAATTCTACTTCTCTAACCTATTCCTCCTGTTAGCTTTGCTAGCTCCTTTTCTGACTCTATATGTGGGTCTTCTCAAAAGTTCAGTCTTGGGGTCCTTTTCTCTTTCCACACTCTCTCCCAAAGTATTCTCTTTCTTCTTTCATCTTGCAGCCTTCTCCTTAGTCCCTTTCTCTAAATTCAATTACTATTACTATTGAACTTTTAAAACAAATTGCTGGCCCTGACTGGTGTGGCTCAGTTGGTTGGGCATTGTCTCAAAAATCAAAATGTCACCAGTTTGATTCCCATTCAGGGCACATGACTGGGTTGTGGGCCAGGTCCCCAGCTGGGGATATGAAAGAAGCAGCCAATCAATGTTTCTCTTTGCACATCAATGTTTCTCTCCTCTTTCTCCCTCTTTTCCCTTCTCTCTAAAAATAAATAAATATGTATTTAAAGAGAGACAAATTGCTGGATAACACTACAGAATGTTTTGGCAGCACATCAAACTCAACCTGTAAAAATAAAATACCACCATCTTTCCTAACAAACTAGCAGCTCTTTTTCCAGACATCCATCTATCACTAACAAAAATCTCTAAAACTTATAATAATAAAAAATTTATTGAGCAATTTTTGTGTGCTAAGAACGATTATAAAAGTATCTGCATTTAACATATGCACCTCATAATAACCTTAGAGAATTTACAGTGTTATTATATAATTTTATAGAAAAAAAACTGAGATGGTAAAGATTAAATAATTTGCACAAAGTTAGTAGCAAGTAAGTGAGAAAGGCAGACTTCAAACCCAAACATATTAGGCTAAACTATTAAGGACTAAGCAACAGAAATTCAGATTAAAAAATAATGTTCTGTAATGATTCATTTTCAAATAGTCCACTTTGCTGAATGCCAAGGACATCATGACACAGTAGCTAGGGTTATAAGAAGTTGACTGATGAAAGGAAGGTTATAATACCATTTTCTTTCTTTAATGGGTACCAGTGAAACATTTAAACATCTTTATTGTACAATATAATTATCTCTGAGTTCATCCATTCACTTATTTCTTTACTACACATTTGTTAAGTAGCCCCTATGAGTATAAATTGAAATAGAATTTGAGGTCAATATGCAATTTGCCATGAAATCACAGAGAAACAAACAGTTGAGAGGATGGGAGACACTTTTATGAACAGGGTCCTTTTGAATTTTCATGACCAATAAATACTTGGCATGGTAACTCAGTGACTCTGCTTGTAACCCTTTGATCATAAGGACATTAAAGACTCCCTTTTGATGTCAATACATGTGCCTAACAAGAAATGTCTTAGTCCTTTTTATATGAGGGAGAAAATAAATACCTTGAAATGTATCCAGTCTTTGCATATCCTGCACCCGTTCTGTACTCACAAAAGCACCAAGGGAATGAATCAGGAAGAACAAACATATATTGACTCGAGGTACACAATAATGATAATAATTCATGACACTCCAAACTCCAAAGCATGCTCATAGAGACATCATCTTATTTAATGTAAAAGAAAACACAAAGTTTGCTTTCATCAAAATAATAAACTATAGTAAGTCTATCTTTTAAGTATCCATCCAAGCCCACAAGTTATGCCTTTAAACTCTACCCTCACACTCTTATGCTATGTTCTTCTCATTCTACATATCCTCTGGATTTCTTTTCCTCTCACTGTGGCCAATCACCAAAGTCAGAAAAATAGGTATTTAAGGAAAAGCATACTTCAATAATTCATTAACTCAACAAACATTTATAAAACTCCTACTATGCTCCAGGCACTACTCTAGATGTTGGGAGTGAAATTGCTTGCAGAATCATGTGGTACCTTTCTTTGTTAGGGCTTGCTCCATGACGAACACAGAATACTACAAATTGGCTAAGAGATAAATGTTCTCAACCCACTTTAATAGTTCTTATATCAGATTTGTCCCTTTCAACTCTGATTTTTGTTTGCTCTTGCTCAGATTTGAAGACACAGTTTTTTTGACTTGGGTATTAGAGTTTGGTTGATCAGCAACTCTATTTTTACATGACATTCAGTCTTTGACACCTGTATCCTGTCTATAATATTCACAGAGTCTGCCATTCTGGCTTTCCTATTTCTACCTCAGCAATAGGAGCCCAAAATGGTCTTCAAGCCCATTATGGAAACCAAGATAAGATCCTCACCTCCGTTCATTGAATTTCTGCTCTTACCGCAGTCTTTTGTTCTGTTATCCCCTGAAGCCATATTAATCCCATTTTTCCCTTCCATCCCTCTGGTTTCACCCTCATTGACCTCTGGCCTGTACCCTTTAAAACCCTAGTAATTTATACTGATAATCTCCCAAGTTACTTTATGATATTTACAAACCCACTTACACATTCCTTAATGGACTATTCGTATTCCCAGACATCATAGATCCTAAGTCTGATATACCTATCATGGAACCCAGCATGCCCAAGCAAAGAAATCTTCCTTAGTGAAGTCATCAGAGTCTATCAAAGCCAAATGATCTACTTTGGAATGCGGAATCTTCTCAAGTATGCAGCATTCTAAAAAACATCATTGTCTGGGCCGTGTGATCTCCGTGGTCCGATGTTTGGCAAATGTTTAAGCTTCTTCCTTTGGTAGAGATAAGACTTTGTATTCTGGTCCTCTTCAAGAGATTTGGAAATGTCCCAAATTTCAGGGCAAAAGAAGATCCCCATACTGTGTCTCTAGAAAGCTGGACCCTGTCTTCAAGTATCCCCCGGAAACAACATAATGTAGTAGAATGAACACTAGATTGGATGTCAGAAAATCTGGGTTCTCCTGCTTGCTATGCCACTGATTTACTTAGAAACTTTGAAAAGTCCTTTGCATGGGCTTATGATAACTCACATGTGGAATGTAGAAGCCATCCTAGGATATGCACAAATCTATTCCTGTAGCCATTGTAACCAGTAAGAAACATTTCTATGGACATTTTGTATTGTTCTTGAAAAGATATGTAGTGTTTATAGTTTCCTAGGCCATTGTGGCTGTGTTAGATAGAGCTACATGAAAACAAACAAACAGTGTGGCTGGTGTGGTTCAGCGGATTGAGCACTGGTCTGCAAACCAAGGGTCACTGGTTTGATTCCCAGTTAGGGCACATGCCTGGGTTGTGGGCTAAGTCCCCAGTCAGGGGTGCATGAGAGGCAACCACACATTATTGTTTCTCTCCTCTGTCTTCTTCCCTTCCCCTCTCTCTAAAAATAAATAAATTAAATCTTTAAAAACAAACAAGCAAAGCAAAAAAGTCAGGATAAAACCCTGGCTGCAGGTACTTCTGTTTTACATTGAGACACAACCAAATTCTAGAATAGCAGAGTTTGTAATGGTCAATGCCATAGAAACTGCTGACTGGTACTGTTATGAGAATCACTGGTAAACTGAAAGTATCACTGCTGGTTGGGAGGTAGAAGTGAAGAAATATCTATGAAAAGGAGTTTCTCCTTTTAATTGAACCACTCTGACAGCGGGAACCAAACTGCAACTCTCTTAGACATTTAAATGACGTTCATATTTTAGCATTTGAACATCATCTCTGTGAATACCTAAAATGCAGCTAAGTGAAAATTGGATGAGATTTGCCTGACAGTCACTGGCCTTTCTCTAATGTCAAAGATGGATTTGCATAATTACGTTGAAAGCTGGGAGACTGCACACAGTAGGAGGTTTCCTGGCTGGTGTTAGGTTTTAAGTCATGCTCCAATTGTGACTCTCAAGATGAAGAAAATCTCTATTCAGATATGAACACTCAGAGTGCACACATTCTAAGAAAGTATAGTAACAGCTTAACAATTTAACTTGCATACTGATTTCCAAGATATTATTAAGATAGGCCTGATAAGCAACTGACTGACTGAATGACATTTTGTTTAGTATCAACAGGGCTTCAGAAAAGAGATTTCAAGCTGTTACCTCATAAACCTCTTCTTAATTAAAATTCTTTTAAGCTGGCCAGATGCCTGATAGAAGCAAACTTCTACACATTGCCATTGTAACAAGTGTGTGTAATTGTGCAATTCTATCTTTCAAGGTCACTGCAGTCATAAAATGTCTCTTTTGAATATGTCTACAAGGGGAAAATGCTAAAGCAGATGAGGCCTCCATAATCTTCAATGTTTACCTCTTCCATGGAGCACTTAATAACCTTGGGCTCTCTTTCCCCAAATGATTTTTCATGATACATCCTTGCTCTCACAAAAGGATTTGAAGCCCCTTAGCCAACAGGATTAATTATTTTAGTCTGTCAAGAGATCATCTTTTTTTTAGACTTTCAGTTGTAAATAGCAAATCTGTTTTCCATAATTTTAAATAAAGCACAAGTATTTACAATACATTTGTAAGAAAAATTATAAGAAGAGTAAAACATTTAAGGTCCTGTAATGAAGCTCCAACTAAAAGGGAACATTCAACTAGTGGACAGACACATTTCTAAGGGAATGAAGCTCAAATGGCACCTGGGAAATTATAGCATTTGGATTAGCTGTAAGATCAGCTTTCCAAAGAAATATTTTCATGCAGACCTGACAATATATTACACATTGAGATTTCATGGATTGCAAAGCCTTATATGGTTTTTATATATGTTTTAATTCTCCTAATGATTAAAATGATTTTTATACAGTAGCTAGGTTTTGCTGTGGAATCTAGACATATATCAGATTATTTCATGGAGAAAAGCAAAAATGATAAATGACCCTCTTTTCATTCAGTCACACTATATATTAGGCTCAAAATGTGGCTTGTTTTTTTGTTTGTTTTTTCTACTTATATGGCACTATTATACAGAATCCACATGTGCAGTACTGCTTTGACTGTATTCTCCTGTCCTGTACAGAAATAGTTTTTACCAGACTCCAAATGCCACAGAGCATATCTTTTAGCTTGTTTTTGATTGAACTGGTGGTTGCAGCCTGTGCAATTTGCTGAAAGGCAATTCGACTTGGAACCTCATAAACACAGAGTAGGCAGATAAATTGATTCAGAATTTCTGATTTTTTTAAAGGGGAAGAGGGCAAATATCTAGCTTCTCTAAGGCCAAAAGGCAGCAGGAGAAACAAAAGCCACATCAACTTTTAGCACGTGGTTATTATTATTATTATTATTATTATTATTATTATTAAAACATTGCACTTACACAGCATTTGATGATTTACAAAGCCTTTTACAATCTATATCTCATTTGATACTCACGCCAGTCCTATGGGACAGGTATTCATTATCACAGGCATTTGACAGGTGAAAAAATTCAGGCATAAAAAGGCTAAGTTACTTACCCAAGGTGTGGGTTGGTATTCAGAAGAATCAATAGTCTTTTGTGCTAGATGAATGAAGAATGGAAGTACCATATCTGAAGAATTCACAATTCTGTCCCCTATAAATCCTGATTGAGAGGAAAATCTCACAGCAGTGTGTGGCATGCTCATTTTTATTTCAACTAGTGTTTTCAGCATTTTTAAACATTGTACAAAAGCAGCAGACATGCAGGTTGCTCAGTGAACTTGGCATTATGCAGATGTGGTACCTAGTGTTCAATAAGGAGCGAATGGTAGACATTATGTGCCAAATAATCAATGTGCAGTGTGAAACACCCTGATTAAGGTGTGAATTTGTTTGGATTTCATGATTGTTTATTTCATGATAAACCTGGAAAATTAAAATCTGTTCCTCTAGCAAGTCAGAGAGTAGATTTTATGGCTTGATTTTTAATTAACCATTAGCCAGCCCACCAAACAAATGTCAAACATTAGCCTATTGAATATGCACTGTGAGAGTCACATCTCAAAACTGTGATATTCTGCGAGATCTCTTTGGGTTAATTTCCAAGAACTAAAATAGCCATGTTCCCCAATCACTCTGATTTTAACAACAAATACTAATTAACGAGAACATAGGGATAGCTTCTGCTCCCTTTCCTGCTCCATTTTTTTTCCAAAAAGAACAACAGTGAAATGGAGTTTCTAGCATATTTATGAAAGCAGGTTTTCAAATATAAGAAATGGGAAGTTTGCAATATTTATAGAAACTTTGCTTTCCTAAGAGATGTTTTTGAGGTAACTTGATATTCTGTATTTTAAAGGCTTTTTCCACAAGAGAAAATGAGGTTTGTTCACCAAATGTTATTGTCAAAAATAGCTACTAAACCTCCTAGCTGAAATACATTTATGGGGAAAGCTGCACTTTGAGGAAACTAATTACTACTTTTATGTTTCTATTGCCAATGTTCAATTCTCATTTTCATAGTTTAAAAAGAAAAATAAGGTTTAAATAATGCAGTGCTTATTAGCGTATGAATATGGGCCCGATTGTCCCTTTTTGAATCTCAAAAGTAATTGTCAATGTCTTATATGTAAGTGGGTTAAGGAATGTGCTATGCATGCAATTATAACTAAAGACTTTCATTTGGAAAATTGCAACCTTATCTTCATTGTCTTTTAGTAGCACAATAGTTGCCTGTCACTCTGCACTTTCCTTAGAAGATCTGTTATAAATGCATGTAGAACAGTAAAAAAAAAGTATACTCAGTGTATTGAATTATAGCAGAGTCAATCAGTGCCCTGCAGTACTCTGTAATACCACACATACTCAGATTGCATCAAACAGAGCTAAAAGGATAGTTGTAAAATAAAAACAAAATAGATATTTGAAATGAAGTATACCTTGAGATAATCATCACATTTTAGTTTGTTTTTTGGTTTTTGGTTTTTGTTTTGGATTGAGTTTCCTTTTTAATTGGACAAACCTATTCAGGAAGTGGCATAGTCTGGATGTTCTAGAAGTGTCTCAGAAACCTTTTCAGTGACCTTTTCCAAGACTCACCAGAAAATGTCTCCACATGACGCTGCAAGTTTCTTTTTCTTTAAAGCTTAAAAAAATGCCTGTCACATTTAAAAAGGTGTGCTAGAAATTCATGAAATTTTACTTAAATTTACTTGATGATTACAAATACTCATTTAAAAAACACTAGTCTCATTTCTGTATATGATTGTTCAACCTGTGAAAGGGAAAAATTCTTTCAAATAACCAGATTTCCTTTGGGTTACATACTGCCAAATACCAGTTTGGCTAATCATGTTTGCTCAGTTGGTTGGATTTGTATCCAGAATGACTAATCAAATTGCCATTTCATCGACCCCATATATATGAACTTCAAAATATCCTTGCTACACACACTTTTTATCCCATGAACCCAGATTTCAGTATATTTGTTTTATGTTATACTGACATCTATAGACTCCTTAGGAGAAATTCAGCTTTTTAGAAAAATTCTCTTAGCTGCGTATAAGCAACTTAAAATGTGACTCAAGTATGCAACCTAAGGGTTTCAAATTTACTGTGAGTGAGCCACTGGTCGATCTTAGAACATTATCACTTAGATTAAAACCATTATAAAGTTCTTCTACCTACCTACAATCAACACTTGTGAGAAAGGCACTGAGTCTCCATTAGTGAAGAATTACCATCTCTTTAAGACAAGTGATCCTTATTAGTGAGACAAAAGGGGAATCCTCTCAGTGCATATACATTCATTTATTGTATTCTTACAATATCCATTATTATAATTATTCTACTGAACACTGTACTAAGCACTAGAGATACAATAATGAATAAATACACACTGGTTCTTCCCTCCGGAATCTCACAGTCTAAAGAAGGAGACAGATAAATAAAACAGGCAATTTACAATACAGTATGGTAAGTACGATGATTGGATGTATTTTTCAGGATAGGCTAAATGCTGTTAAAAAAAAGCCCTCAAGATATCAGTTGTTTACACAATAAAAGTTCTTTTTTCTTAAGTCAAAGTCCAATGTGGTCAGACAGAGACACAAGGGCATCTACTCCAGCCAGTCATTAAGGGACCCAGGCCCCTTCAATCTTACAATGCTGCTATCTTCAACATATGGCCTTTAAGATGATCATGGACGGTAACGAAAGAGAATGTGCAGAAAACACTTCCATTCTTACCTACCTCTGCCCAGAAGAGACATATCACTTTTGCTCACATTGTATAGGTGAGAACAAGTAAGATGACCCCACAGAGACAATAGAGGAATGGGAAAAGTACCCATATTTTGCCAAGTATAATGCATACTTTTTTGCCCAAAATTTTAAGGGGAATACAAGGATGTTCATTATACAAGGGTAGCACTGCTACAGAACAAACAAGGGGGGGCCTGAGATGATATACTATTACCAAAAGGAAGCCAAGGTCCGTTATGTCTGCCACCTATGGGAAAGATGTCTCTCAATGCCAGAGATTTGTGAAAAGGAAAGGAAATGTTTATTTAATGCTACACAAACTTAAAGTAGTGACCCAATGTCTTCATCAAAATCCTAAAGTCCCTTAAAACACCCACAAACACACACAGTCCTTCCTTCCCCCTTTGCCCAGTCTGGGGCACCATATCTCAGGAAAGGAAATAGAAGCCTGTGGCTCAGGCAGCCCCTGGTTCTTCCCAGTAATCCATCTCGGCTGGTAGGCCTCCCTCGGTTCCTGGCACGATCAGCTGTATTGCCGGGATCTCTGCTAAAGCCGCGTGGTGGTTCCCCCTACTAATGCTGCGGGGGTCCCCACTCTGGCAAAGGCTGAGTGGTTCTCCTTCCCAGGTCTGAGGGAGTCCCCACTCTGCCAGAAACGCATGGCTCTGACTCTCCTCCTCAATGGCTGCCATGTCTGGGTTTAAATCCCCGTGCCAATCTTCCTCTTCAGCCCCATTACCGACTCCTCCCACACTGGGCCACACCTGCCCTCAATCTCTCATTCTTTCCAGCCTTTCTGGTTACCATCCTGGGACTGGGAAGGTGTGGCTCCAGGTCATGGAGCCAATCATCTCCAAGCTCTCACGCAGGCGCTGTAACTCAGGGGACCTGTTTCCCCCCAGTTACATCTTGGTGGGGAAGTTACTTCCACCCCCTCTGGCTCAGAGCATGGCCACAGCTATTTAACGTATCTGTGTAGCCAGTCAAAGGTTATAGATGTGTTAAATACCACTCCAGAGGTTAGCTGCAAGGCTGTTGCTATGCAAAACATCTCTTAATGGGCCTGCTCCATTTGTTCCTTCCCCCAACCCACACTTGGGTGGGGGGTGAGAACATCCTAATATTTTCTGAACACCTTGAGTTCTGGACCCCATTTCAAATCCCATTTGGGGTCCCCCCTCTTGGCTGCACCCTGTAACAATACTAATCCCATATCTATATAAATGTTTTAATTATTTTATTTATGCATCAAAAGTGTAACTCTAGAAAGCAATAATAATATCCATATGCAAAGCAATACTCTGGAATATGATAATTGGTTTTATTTCTAAAAATAAATAATAAATTTAATTAAAAATGAAAACAAAAGATTTTTTTCCTTAAAGTTAGGAAAAATGTGGGTGTACATTATACACAGCAAAATACAGTAGTTCAGCTGAGTGCCTAAGAAAAAGAAACAAGCTTTGTGAACAACTATTCATAAGTAGGTATAACTAGAGGTAACTAGGTAACTTGTTAGCTAGAAGTTAACTAGAGATAAAGTCAAAATAACAAAAAACTCACCTCAAATCTTATTTATATTTTTAAAGATTTTTGTTTATTTATTTTTAGACAGAGAAGAAGGGAGAGAGAAATAGAGGGTGAAAAACATCAATGTATGGTTGCTTGTTGCATGCCCACCACCAGGGACCTGGCCCACAACCCAAGCGTGTGCCCTGACTGGGAATTGAACTGTGACAGGCAACCCCCCTGTTAGGCTACTTTGTACTTTGTAACTTCCGCGTTAGGACCCTGTGCTGTGCTAGGACCCTGCGCTTTGTTCCTTTGTTTTCCATATAAGGTAGCTAGACCTAACTTCCGCATTTAGCTTCTTTAACCTCACTTTGCCATGTAGGCAGGGGGTCTGAGGCTATTTAAATCCCGGAAAGTTAGAGATTGGGGCTCAGGATGGGTTCTTCCCCTGAGCCCACATGTAATAAAGAATCGTGCTCTGCCATCTCTCCCGCGTGTGAGTTATTTTCTGCAACAGAACCAGCAACCCTTTGATTTATGGGCCATTTTTTTTTCTTTTGTAAAACATATATTTGTTTGTTTGTTTTTGAACTTAACTTTTAATTGCAGTTTACATTGAATATTATTTTTAAAATCATTTTTAATTAATATTCAAATAAAATTGTTCCATTTTCCCACCACCACTTCCCCCCACTCCACCTACCTCCACCTCCCACCCTCAATTCTACTCCTCTTTGACTTTGTCCATGGATCCTTTATACATATTCTTTGATGACCCTTTCCCTTCATCCCCCCATTATTTCCCTCCCCTGCTCTCCTCTGGTTACTCTCAGTTTGTTCTTAATTTCAATGTTTCTAGTTATATTTTCCTTGCTTGTTTGTTTTATTAATTAGATTCCATTTATAGGTGAGATCACATGGTATTTGTCTTTCACCACTGGCTTAATTCACTTAGCATAATGCTCCCAGGTACCATCCATGCTGTTGCAAAGGGTAGGAGCTCATCTTTTCTTTCTGCTGCTTAGTATTCCATTGTGTAAATGTACCACAGTTTTTAGATCCACTCATTTACTGATGAGCACATAGGATGCTTCCAGCCCTTGGCTATTGTAAATTGTGCTGCTATGAACATTGGGGCGCATAGGTTCTTTTGAATTAGTGTTTCAGGATTCTTAGGGTATAATACCAGTAGTGGAATTGCTGGATAAAAAGGCAATTCAATTTTTATTTTTTAAGGAAATTCTATACTGTTTTCCACTATTTCCTTTTTAAATCATTTTAATTATACTTTATTGATTATGCTATTACAGTGATCCTGATTTTTCCCCCTTTTCACCCTCTACCCAGCACTCCTCATTTACTTAGGCAATCTCCCTGCCATTGTTCATGTCCATGGTTCATGCATGTAAGTTCTTTGGCTACTCCATTTCCTATACTGTACTTTACATGCCCATGGCTATCCTGTAACTACCTATTTGTACTTCTTAATCCCCTCACCTCCTCACCCATTCCCCCCCTCCTCCACCCATCTGGCAACTTTCTGGTAACTAACTCATTTTCTCTGGCTTTTAAGAGTCTCTCTTCATCTTTAACCTTTGGCCTTTTAAAAATTATGTACCTTAGAGTTAGCCTCTTTTCATCCATCATAATTGGGACTCTCTGTGCTTCCTGGGCTTGCATTTCTATTTCCTTCATGTAATTAGAGAACTTTTTTTCACTACTTTTTCAGAGAGATTTCCAATTTCTTACTCTTTCTCCTTTCTTTCTGGCACCCCCCTGAGGCAAATATTGGACTCTTTAAAGCAGTGGCAGAAGGTCAAAGTCAATATTCAGAAATGAAAGCCATTTATATACACTGACAATGAAAGATCAGAATCAGAAATCAGGAGAAGAAAAAAAAAACAATTTCCTGTAGCAGCAAGACAAATAAAGTATCTAGAAATAAAACTAACCAAGGAGGTGAAAGACCTATACTCAGAAAACTACACAACTAAAGAAAGAAATTAAGGAGGACACAAATAAATAGAAGCATATACTGTGTTCATGGATTGGAAGAATTAACATCATCAAAATGTCCATATTACCCAGAGCAATTTATAGATTCAATGCAATCCCTATTGAAGTACCAATGACATGTTTCACAGATATAGAACAAATATTTTGGAAATTTATATGGAACCATAAATGACCCCAAATAGGTGCAGCAATTTTGAGAAAGAAAAACAAAATAGGAGGGATCACAATACTTGATATCAAAATACATTACAAGGTCACAGTAATCAAAAGAGTATGGTATGAGCATAAGAACAGACACATAGATCAATGGAACAGAATAGAGAGCCCAGAAAAAAACCCAAGTCTCTATGGTCAATTATTTGACAAAGGGGGCAGAAGCATAAAATGGAGTAAAAATAGCCTCTTCAACAAATGGTGTTGGGAGAGCTGGACAGCTACATGCAAAAAAAAAATGAAACTCGATCACCAACTTACACCATACACAAAAATAAATTCAACGTGGATAAAAGACTTAAATATAAGTTGTGACACCATAAAAATCCTAGAAGAGATAGGCAGGAAAATCTCAGACATTACAAGCAGCAATATTTTCACCAATATGTCCCTTAGAGCAAGAGACATAAAGGAAAGAAGAAACAAATAGGACTTCATCAAAATAAAAAGCTTCTGCATGGCTAAAGAAAACATTAGCAAAATGAAAAGGGAACAAAATGTATGGGAAAACATATTTGCCAATGATATCTCAGACAAGGATTTAATCTCCAAAATATACAAAGAACTCACACAAGTCCACTCCAGGAAGACAAACAACCGAATTAAAAAATGGACAAAGGACTTGAACAGACACTTCTGCAAGGAGGACATACAAAGGGTCCAGAGGCATATGAAAAGATTCTCAGCATCACTAGCCATCAGAGAGATGCAAATTAAAATCACAATTAATTACCTCTTCACACCAGTCAAAACAGCCTTCACAAATGAAGCAACAAACAACTATTGAAGAAGATGTGAGAAAAGGGAACTCTAGTGCACTGTTGGTGGGAATACAGACTGCT
Organism: Tonatia bakeri; assembly: GCA_004024845.1. Lineage (NCBI taxonomy): Eukaryota > Metazoa > Chordata > Mammalia > Chiroptera > Phyllostomidae > Tonatia > Tonatia bakeri. The sequence goes on from PVIA01008990.1 coordinate 37,206, forward strand.
GCAGCCACTGTGGAAAACAGTATGGAATTTCCTCAGAAAACCAAAAATGGAACTTCTTTTTAACCCAGCACTTCCACTGCTGGGAGTATAGCCTAAGAATCTTGAAACACCAATCCAAAAGAACCCATGCACCCCACTGTTCATAGGAGCACAATTTACAATAGCCAAGTGCTGGAAGCAACCTAAGTGCCCATCAGTAAATGAGTGGATAAAAAACTGGTACAATTACATGATGGAATACTATGCAGCAGATAGAAAGGATGAGCTCCTACCCTTTGTTATAGCATGGATGGGACTGGAGAGCCTTATGCTAAGTGAAATAAGCCAGGTGGTGAGGGGCAAGTACCATATGATCTCACCTTTAACTGGACCCTAATCAACAAAACAAAAAAGCCAGCAAAATACAACCAGAGACATTGAAATAAAGAACAAACTGATATAACTAGGGGGTAGAAGGATAACAGGTGATAATAAGGGAAGGGCCATTAAGGAACATGTATAAAAGACCCATGGACAAAGCCAAAGGGAGTAGGTTTGAGGGTGGGCTGTGGGGATGGGTGAGGCAGGGGTGTGTGTGGTGAGGTGAAAATGAAGGTAACTGTACTTGAACAATAATAAAAAACAAGTTCACAATACAGCTACCAAAGGTGTCATTTTCTTAGTAAACTCACCAAAATTTAGTGTTTAACCAGTCTTGAGCTAACACGCACATGTTTCAGTAATCTCAGTTTTAATGCCCACAAAATATAAATTTTGATATTTTGTCAAAGAATTGTGCTTTTGACATTAATTGGACCTTACTGAATATGTATGTGCATAGTTCTGTGTGAGTTTGGAGGTTAGATTTATGCAACTAATACAACCCTGGGCTATATGTTGAGGAGAATGAAAGTAAAATATTACTTGGGAATAATAACTGATTTCCTTATTCAATACCCAATGCTATTTATCTTGATTTATGTTTTCCAAAATATGTACAAAGACTCATTTGCTTTTTTAAAAAAAGAAAAAGTTGTCACAGGGGCTATTTATATTGTCCTCATTTTTTTGGATTCTTTTTTCTTCTTCGTGTTCTGTGTGGTTGTTTTTTAGTTCCTTATGTTTCAAGTCATTGATTTGATTCTTGGCTTCATCCATTCTACTGTTGTTTCCCAGTAAAATGTTATTTCAATTTGTGTATCCTTCATTTCTGACTGAATCTTTTTCATGGTGCTGAGCTCCTCAGTAAGTCTCTTGAATATCCTTATAACAAGTGTTTTGAACTATGTGTCTGATAGATTGCTTATCTCCCTTTCCATTAGTTCTTTTTCTGTAGTGTTGATCTGTTCTTTCATTTGGGCCATGTTTCTTTTGTCTCCTCATTTTAGCGGACTCCCTGTGTTTGTTTCTATGTATTAGGTAGAGCTACTTTTACACTGTGTGTTGGTAGTGTGGCCTAATGTAGTAGGTATCTTGTAGGGCCCAGTGGCACAGCTGCCCCTATCACTCAAACTGGGTACTTGAAGTGTGCCCACTGTGTGGGCTGTCTACCCCCTTCTCTTGTAGTTGAGGCTTGGTTGCTGTTTGAATATCAATGGCAGGGATTTACCCAGGCCAGTTAGCTGCATGATCTGGCTGTGACCACTGACCACCAACCTCTGCCCTCCGTGGAGGATCAGTTGTGCAGAGGGAGGGTGGTGGTTTTCCAACGTGGTCTGTAGCTGTCCACAAGTTACGCTGGCCCTGGGGTTTCCCAGGTGGTTCAGGTCAAGGTCAGCCCCCCACCTGTGTTTTGCCTGGAGCCCTCTGCCTGAACTGTAAAGAAATCTGAGAAGGCCGCTACTTGTGCTGGGCTTGTTGATTCCCATGTGAAGCCAAGCTATGACTAATCTGCTGGCTGCTAGGGCTCACTGAAAACAACTCTTGCTTTTTTGATAGGATTTAGGAGCCAAAAACCAGCCATTCTTGTGGAAAAGCACCTTGGGTGGGTCTGTAAGTTGGGTGGGGTAGAGCCTCTGTGGATCTCCAAGGTGGGTCAAACAGTGTTAGCCAGGTTGATGGAGTCAGAGATATGATACCAGCCTACTGGCTCTGTGGGGGCAGGACTCAGAAAATGGACAATGGCCTCTTTTTGCCCCAATGCCAGACACTTTCATCTCTCCCTGTATACCACTGGTGCCCTTCAAGCTGCCATACCAGTGGTGGAGCTCAGAGGTGACAAGTCTGAGTAAGTGATTCCACGTGTGTGTTCCTCAAGAGGAACTGCTTAGGGCTCCAGCATCCTCCTCCACTGACTCAATCCCCACTGGTTTTTGCAGCCACAGGTTGTGGGGACTTCTCTTCCTGGCATTGGAATCCTGGGCTGGGGGGCCTGGTATGGGTCTGGGACTCCTGCATGCCAAGATATCCCTTCTGAGTTTTTATCCATGCCTCTCCTACCAGTCTGGAAGAATGTGGTTTCCTCAATTTTGTAGTTGTCAGACTTCCATTCAACTTGATTTCTGACATTCCTGAGTGATGGCTGTTCTATACTTTAGTTGTAATTTTGGCGTGGTTGTGCGATGAGGCAAGCCATGTCTACCTACATCACCACCTTCACTGGAAGCTTCCTCACATCTTATTTTTTATTTCTTGTTAGAATAACTGATAACTATAGAAAAATTAGATAAAATAGAAGAGAAAGTTAACTATAACTAGATAAGTAATAACTAGATAAATAACTAGAGTAACTGGAGTAAGCCAAGAAGATCAGAAATACATTTAAGTCAACTCTAACATCCCACTTCTTATTTGAATAATTAGTGGCCAATAAATATAACTAGTGGTAAGCAAATTAATAATTAACTAGAAATAAGTAGAATAACTTGAGGACATCAAAAAAAGAGAAAATCGCATTCCTCTCAACTTTAACTTCTTATTCTCATGTGGTAGGTATTGTCAACTTCTGGATTTCCTCATTATTGTAATGTGTCCCCTATTAAGATGTCCCATTATTTAATGTAAACTCTATCTGACCCTACTTCATACTACGCTGATGCTGATGACCAATTTAGTGACTCGATGTCTACTGTTTAAATGTCTGCCCCATTATCAGTTGGAATCCAGTGTTACTGGCTTGGTGCTCAATGATAGTAGGCCACAAAGAGCCAAGTGTGGGGTCGGGTCCTATTTACACAAAAGAAGAAGGGGTTTCTGGAACACAGAATATATATGAGGTGTGGAGAGAGCCAAGCAACCAGATAGACAATGGGAGGTATTGGAAAGTACATTTGGAAAATGACATAATCCCAAACCAAAGCCACTTGAAGAATAAAATGGAATTATTTGTCCATATAACTGGAAATTCTGATATATATCTAGAATATCTGGATCAGACACTCAACTAATGCCATCAGGAGTATCTCTATCCATCGTTTGCCTTTGCTTTCCTTTCTTTGTTGGCCTCATTCTCTTCTCTCTCTCTTTTTTCATTCTCTTCCAATAAGGTAGTTTTTCCTTATGCCAAGAATAAGGATTGCTTTTAGCTCCCTTTCTTCTTCTAGATTTATGACCTAAAAAACAAGGTCTTTTTTGTCTAGCTCAAACTTGAAAACCTCAAGGAAGAAAACAAATTGGCCCAGCTTCATCACATGCTCAAACAAGAACAAACAGAATGGTTAGAGGAATGGAGTTTTGTGTTTGAAGGGGCCTGGGTTAGAAGTCCATCCTAGTGGCCAATGTGATGGGGTGTTAAGATTAGCAGCTTTCTCACCAGAATCATAATATTGGACAGGAGGAGGAGGAGTTCCTCTAAAGGAAGCAGGGATACTAGACATAAAAACCAAGATATAACCACAAAAAGATTCAAGCACTTGATCTAATTTTCTGAGCTGAAGAGTTCAGATTTGGATTGTTATTCAGATATTCTCCAGGGGTTTGACACAGATTGGAGCTAAGTTTTTCTTCTTTTTTTAGTTTATTTCATTTTATTTTTTATATATTTTTATAACATTTTTTATTTTAATTGTTGTTCAAGTACAGTTTTCTGTTTTTACTCCCATCCCAGCCCACCCCCCAGTGCTCCCCACCTCCCCCCCATTTCCACACACCCCTAGTTTTTGTCCATGTGTCCTTTATACTTGTTCCTGTAAACCCTCCCCATTCTCCCCTGAAATTCCCTCTTCTCTCCCCTCTGGTCACTGTCAACCTGTTCTCAATTTCAGTGTCTTTGGTTATATTTTGCTTGTTTGTTTGATTTGTTGTTTAGGTTCCTGTTAAAGATGAAATCATATGGTACTTGTCTTTCACTGCCTGGCTTATTTCACTTAGCATAATGCTTTCCAGTTCCATTCATGCTGTTGCAAAGGGTAGGAGCTCCTTCTTTCTTTCTGCTGCATAGAATTCCATTGTGTTAATGTACCATGGTGTTTTGATCCATTCATTTACTGATGGGCACCTAGGTTGCTTCCAGCACTTGGTTATTGTAAATTGTGCTGCTATGAACATTGGGGTGCAAAGGTTCTTTTGGATTGGTGTTTCAGGGTTCTTAGGATATAGTCCCAGTAGTGGAAGTGCCAGGATAAAGAGAAGTTCTATTTTTGGTTTTCTGAAAAAATTCCATTCTATTTTCCACAGTGGTTGTACCAGTCTGCAATCCCACCAACAGTGCACTAGGGTTCCCTTTTCTTCACAACCTCTCCAACACATGTTGTTTGTTGCTTTGTTTATGATGCTCATTCTGACTGGTGGAAAGTGGTATCTCATTGTGGTTTTAATTTGCATCTCTCTGATGGCTAGTGATGCTGAGGATCTTTTCATATGTCACTGGGCCCTCTGTATGTCCTCCTTAGAAAAGTGTCTGTTCAAGTCCTTTGCCCTTTTTTTAATTGGGTTGTCTTCTTAGAGTGGAGTCGTGTAAATTCTTTGAATATTCTGGAGATTAAACCCTTGTCTGAGGTATCATTGGCAAATATGCTTTCCCATAGAGTTGGTTCTCTTTTTATTTTAATAATGTTTTCTTTAGCCATGCAGAAGCTTTTTATTTTGATGAGATCCCATTTGTTTATTCTTTCCTTTATGTCCCTTTCTCTAGGGGACATATCAGTAAAAATGTTGCTACGTGAAATATCTGAGGTGTTCCTGCCTATGTTCTCCTCTAGAACTTTAATGGTGTCACAACTTATATTTAAGTCTTTCATCCACCTTGAATTTATTTCTGTGTATGGCGTAAGTTGGTGCTCGAGTTCCATTTTTTTTTCACATAGCTGTCCAGTTCTCCCAACACCATTTGTTGAAGAGGCTATTTTTATTCCATTTTATGTTGCTGCCCCCTTCATCAAATATTAATTGACAGTAGGAACTTGGGCTTATTTCTGGGCTCTCTGTTCTGTTCCATTGGTCCATGTGCCTGTTCTTATGCCAGTACCAGGCTGTTTTGATTACAGTGGCCTTGTAGTACAGTTTGGTATCAGGTATTGTGATCCCTCCTACTTTGCTCCTCTTCCTCAAAATTGCAGCAGCTATTCAGGGTCATTTATGGTTCCATATAAATTTTTTAAGTGTTTGCTCTATGTCTGTGAAATATGCGTTTTGTAATTTAGTAGGTATTGCATGCAATCTGTAAATTCCTTTGGGTAGTATGGACATTTTGATAATGTTAATTCTTCCAATACATGAAAACAGTGTATGTTTCCATTTGTTTGTGTCTTCCTTAATTTCTTTCTTCAGTGTTGTGTAGTTTCCTGCATACAGGTCTTTTACCTCCTTGGTTAGGTTTATTCCTAAGTATTTTATTTTTCTTTTTGCAATATCGAATGGGATTTTTTTCTTGATTTTTGCTTCTGCTGTTTCATTGTTGGTATACAAATATGCCTTTGATTTCTGGATATTGACTTCATATCCACTGTTTTGACAAATTCATTTATCAAGTCGAGCAGTGTTTTGGTGGTGTCTATAGGATTTTCTAGGTACACTATTATGTCATCTGCAAGCGGTGACAGTTTTGTTTCTTCCTTTCCAATTTGTATGCCTTTTATTTCCTTTTCTTGTCTGATCGCTGTGGCTAAAACTTCTAATACTACATTGAATGGGAGCGGTGAAAGTGGACAACTTTGTCTTCTTCCCAATCTTAGTGGAAAAGATTTTAGTTTTTGCCTATTGAGTATGATGTTGGCTGTAGGTCTCTCATATATGGTCTTTATTATGTTGAGGAATGTTCCCTCTATTCCCACTTTGCTGAGTGTTTTTATCATAAATGGGTGCTGTACCTTATCAAATGCTTTTTCTGCATCTATTGATATGATCATGTGATTTTTGTCTTTGTTTTTGTTTATGTGATGCATTACATTTACTGATTTGCCAATATTGAACCACCCTTGCATTCCTGGGATGAATCCCACTTGGTCATGTTGTATGATCTTTTTAATGTATTGTTGGATGCAGTTCGCCAATATTTTATTGATGATTTTAGCATCTATGCTCATCATCGATAGTGGCCTGAAGTTTTCTTTCTTTGTTGTGTCTTTATCTGGTTTTTGGATTAGGTTGATGTCGGCTTCATAAAAAGAGTTTGGGAGTCTTCCAGCATTTTGGATTTTTTTTTAATATTCTGTGAAGGATAGGGGTTATCTCTTTCTTAAATATTTTGTAGAATTCTCCTGTGAAACCATTTGGTCCAGGGCTTTTGTGTGTTGGGAGTTTTTTGATTACTGCTTCAATTTCATCTGCTGTTATTGGTCTGTTCAGGCTTTCTGCTTCTTTTTTACTGAGTTTTGGAAGATTATATTTTTGTAGAAATTTTTCTATTTCACGTAGGTTTTCAAATTTCTTGGTATACAGTTCTTCATAGTAATTTCTTACAATCCTTTGTATTTCTGTCGTGTCAGTTGTAATCTCTCCTCTTTCATTTCTCATTGTGTTTATTTGGATCCTCTCTCTTTTTTTCTTGATGAGCCTGCTTAAAGACTTGTTGATTTTGTTTATCTTTTCAAAATAGCAGCTCTAGATTCATTGATCCTTAGAATTGTGTTTTTAGTCTCTGTGTAATTTAATTCTGCTCTGATATTCATTATTTCCTTCCTTCTACTTTCTCTGGGCTGTCTTTGTGTTTTTCCTGAAGTTCTTGTAAGTGTAAGATTAGGTTGTTTGTTTGAAATGTTTGTACCTTTTTTAGGTAGGCCTGTATCACTGTGAACTTCCATCTCAGGACTGACTTAGCTGTGTCCCATAAGTTTTGGGGTGTGGTGAGTTCATTTTCATTTGTTTCCAGAAACTTTTTGATTTCTTCCTATTTTCACTCTTGACCCATTCATTGTTTAATAGCATGCTATTCAATCTCCATGATTTTGAGTGTTTTGGGTTTTTTACCTTGGGGTTGGTTTCTACTTTCAGTCCTTTGTGGTCAGACAAGATATTTGGTATGATTTCAATGTTCTTGAATTTGTTGAGTCTTGGTTTGTGTCCTATCATGTGGTCTATCTTTGAAAATGTTCCATGTGCAACTTCCTCAGAAAACTAAAAAATGGATCTGCCTTTTGACCCAGCAACTCCACTGCTGGGACTATATCCTAAGAATCCTAAAACACCAATCCAAAAGAACCTTTGCACCCCAATGTTCATAGCAGCACAATTTACAATAGCTAAGTGCTGGAAGCAACCTAGATGCCCATCAGTAAATGAATGGATCAAAAAACTGTGGTGCATTTACACAATGGAATTCTATGCAGCAGAAAGAAAGGAGCTCCTATCCTTTGCAACATCATGGATGCAACTGGAAAGCTTTATGTTAGGTGAAATAAGCCAGGCAGTGAAAGATAAATACCATATGATCTCACGTTTAACAGGAACCTAAACAACAAAACAGTGAAACAAGCAAAATATAGTCAAAGACACTGTAATAGAGGACAGGCAGAAAGTGACCAGAGGAGAGAGAAGAGAGAGTTTCAGGGGAAAAGGGGAAGGGTTCACAGGAACAAAGTTAAAAGAGACATGGACAAAACCTAGGGGGAGGGTGGTAATGGGAGGGAAGTTGGGAGGCAGGGGTGGGCAGGCTGCATTGGGAGTAAAGGGGAGAAAACTGTACTTGAACAATGATTTTTTAAAAAAGAAAGAAAATATTCCATGTGCATTTGAAAAGAGTGTGTATTTAGCTTCTTTGGGATGAAGGTCTCTCTATATATATCAGTTAAGTCCATTTCCCCTAGGTCATTGTTCAAAGCCACAATAGTTTTGTTGATATTTTGTTTGGAAGATCTGTCCATTTTTGACAGTGGGGTGTTAAAATCCCCCACTATAATTGTGTGGCTGTCAGTATCTTTGTTGAAGTCCTCCAGAATTTCTTTATGTATTTGGGTGGTCCTATGTTGGGTTCATATATATTTACAACGTTTATGTCTTCTCGGTGGATTCTACCCTTGAGCATCATGAAGTAACCTTCTGGGTCTCTCCTTATGGCTCTTTTTTTTTGAAGTCTATTTTGTCTGATGTGAGTATTGCTACCCCAGCTTTTCTTTTCTGTCTGTTTGCTTGGAAAATTTGTTTCCAGCCCTTCACTTTCAGTCTGTGTAGGTCTTTTGTCCTAAGGTGGGTCTCTTGTAGGCAGCATATGTTTAGGTCATGCTTTCTTATCCATTCAGCTAGTCTATGTCTTCTGATTGGAGCATTTAATCCATTTACATTTAAGGTTATTATTGGTAGGTACTTATTCATTGCCATTTTCATACTTGTGTTCCTCTCTCCCTCTTTTCCTTCCTTTCCTGAAAGCAGTCCCTTTAGCATCTCTTGCAGAGCTAGTTTGGTGGGGGTGTATTCTTTTAGACTTCCTTTGTCTGGGAATCTCCTTATGTGGCCTTCTATCTTGATTGAGAGCCTCACTGGGTAAAGTAGCCTTGGTTGCAGGCCTCTCATTCTCTTTACTTGGAATATTTCTTCCCATTCTCTTCTAGCTTGGAGCATTTTCTTTGACATGTCACCTGCTAACCTTATTGGGGCTCCCTTATATGTTACTTCTTTTTTCTCCCTTCCTGCCTTTAAGATTCTCTTTTTCTCTTGGAATTTTGCCATTTTAATTATGATGGGTCTTGAAGTGGGCCTCTTTGGGGTTTTTTTGATTGGGACTCTCTGTGTTTACTGAATTTGTGTGACTTTTTCTCTCATCAAATTAGGGAAGTTTGCCATCATTACTTTTTCAAATGGGTTTTCTATCCCTTGCTCTTCTCCTTCTGGTATCCCTATTTTACGGATATTATTATGTTTCATATTATCTTGCATTTCTCCTAATCCCTCTTCATTGTTTCTGAGCCTTTTTTCTTTTTCTTGCTATTTCTGGGTGTTTTTTTTTTTTTTTTTTTTTTTTTTTACTTTGCCCTCCAGCTTGCTGATCTGATCTTCTGCTTCATCGATCCTGCTTTTCATTTCTTCTACTGTGTTCTTCAGTTCAGAAATTGTATACTTTATTTTCTCTTGGCCTTTGTTGATAGTTGCTATTTCCTTTTTCTTTTTTTTTTAATTTTATTTTAATCATTGTTGAAGTACAGTTTTCTCCCCTTTACTTCCAATTCAGCCCACCCACCCCTCCCTCCCAATATTTCCTTTTTCATGTTGATATAATTTGCAGTGAGTTCATTCTAGCTTCCCTGTAGTTTCTGTTCATTCATTGTGAGCTCATTGAGCTTCCTGACAACCATTGCTTTGAACTCAATATGTGATAGTTGAATTGCCTCTATTTCATTTCCCATCCTTTCTGAGGCTTCCTCCTTTCCTTTCATTTGGGAATTGTTTCTTTGTCTTCCCATTGTTTGTGAGACTCTTCTTGTTAGCTTCAGCTTCTTAAATTAATCTGTTCTGGTTCCCTGGGTTTATGGTGTGAACTTCTGTTGTAGAATACCAGTGAGATTCAGTGGTGCAGTCTCCTTGATGTCCTGAGCTGACTAGTCTTGGGCTGTCATTTCAGTTGGCTTGTGTTTGTCTTTGGGTTTTGATTGTTGTTGGGTCTTTCTTTGGTGGGTCCTTCCCACTGTCTCATTAACTGAGGGTCACCCTGTGCACCACCTCTTATATTTTGTTGTGCTTGTGAGGGCAGGTTGTGTTGAAGCTTGTTCTTCTGTGTGTACAAGATTTTGAGGATTCTCTCTTGCTCCTTGTTCAGTTGCTTGTACTGGATAGAGTCTCCACTAATTAGTTGTATTTCCAGATAGGTTTGTGTGGTTTCCTCTCCTTCCTTCACCTTCTTCTATTGTTATCTGTTAGTGGTTCCTTTGTTGTTGGGTTTCCTCTCTCAGTGGGTATCCTGGTGTTCATCACTTTTATCTACTCTTTTTTTGTGATCAGTTGGAGGGGGAAGACAAAATGGTTTAAGACAGCAAGAGAGTGTTCTATGATATTTACAGTAGCAGCCAGTAAAGAAGACATAGGAGATCCTTTGCTTATGTATAGTGTTAACCATGATCTTCCACCCAGCTCGCTGATTTTTAGAAAGGATGGAAAGAAGATAAGACTCTTGCTGGGGAAGAAAGGATTTTGAGTTGGATCTAGAAAGCAGTGAGGTTGTGGGAGGTCAGATTCTGAGGTAAGGTGAGAATAAAGGATTATAAATAGGTGTAGTGTGTGAGACAATAGAGTTAACCACTACTGTAATAGAGTTCAGGAAATTTTGAAATGGGCTAAGATCTGGGAGGGGTGTTGTGAAGTATTTACAATTGCATAGAACTGCAATTATTTACAATAATATTAGAGCAACAATCATATGACAGAATCTATGAGACCTAGATAACACAAATAGGAAGTATAGGACTTTGAATAGTGTGCTAATGGGACACAGGTGATGTGAAGGGGAGTAAATTAACAATGCACTATGAAAGAGATATCAGGGGAAACTTGTCAGGTGATACAATATAACCAGCCAAGCAATGAAGACTATACAGAAAGAAGAGGAATACTAAAATACTATTAAAATAAAAGATGTAAGAATAATGAAAAAATAATAATACAAATATGCAATAACTTTCAGGTTCTCTGTAATAGCAAAGTGAATTTTGTCTCACTGTCTCAATTGCTGGGATGCCCCTTCTTTGGGTCCAACTCTGGTCTTTTCACAGTTCCAGGGTTTTTTTTTTGTTTGTTTGTTTGTTTGGTTGTTTGTTTGTCTCACTTGTGGGTATTTTAAAAAAAGCAGAAGGGAGAGAGAAGACATAAAATTGGAAAGAAAGGAAGAAGGAATAAAACAAGAAAGAAGGAAAGAGATGGAAAAGGTATGAAAGATAAACCAATAATGAAAATTTAAAAAATAAAAGATTACTTATTTAAAAAAAAAACCCTCTTGTTGGTTTCAAAGTGGCCAAACTGGTTTTTCTGGTCTTGCTGGCTGCAGCAGCCTGAGGGGCAATTGGTATGGCTTTTCTAGTTCCGGATCTGCACTTAGCCAGTCTTGCGCCCACTCTCCCCAAGTCTAGCCTGATGCCTCCTCCCCCCTCCACCCGTGCCTTGGGTGTCTGAATCAGGTCTTCCTGAGAGCGCTCTTTACCCTCGGGGTTTCTGCTATGGGCTGGGGTGCGGCACACGCTCACTCAGCCAGGCTGCCTCTGTCCTGCGGGCTCAGGCACACACCCTTCCTAATGGTTTGGGGGTTTGCAAATCCTTCTGTGCAAACTTCCACGCCAACTCGGATGGCTGCCTGGCTGAGTGAGGGGGAGGCTGAGAGGCTGTTGCCGGAGTATTCCCCAAACAGTTTTGCTTTTTGAGAAATTCCTCCTACTCAAGCCTGCTGCTCCATACAACCCAGTTATCCAGCAGACCAGTGACTATAGGGGTCAGTGCCCATCACTGGGTGACTCTCAACTCTCCCTAGCCGGTATCCACAGACTCTGCGGGTGATCACAGCCCCTGTGTATGCCAATTTGTTCTTTTCCCCCTCTCTGCCACTTCAAGGAACCAGATCTCTCCCAGTGCTGTTTAAACCTTGATTGGCCAGGGAGGGAGGGAGCAGTTGATCTAGCTCTCTCTCAAGGACTCTGTGGCAGACCCGGGGGTGGGCACTGGGCCTGGGGCTGCAGCCACCCTGGTTCCCGAGCTGGTCCCTGGGACCTTATTGACCTGAAGCACTCTCATTACTGTCTGGGTTTTCAGTGTCCGCTACAATTTTTGGTCTCTTATTTTCACATATGCTGGGGTACTGTTGGCTGTTTGCTCTGCTTCCTCCATAGATCAGCTAGGTTTTTCTCCCATGTGTAGGGGGAAGTGGAATCTGCACCCTCCTACCCTGTCACCATCTTCCCTAAGTTTTTTTCTAGGATGTTGCTGTGCTGAAGAGTATTTTTGCTGTTAGAATCTTTGTCAAAACAGCAGTGGACATGCTTGGAATTGGAAGATAAAATGGTGAAAACGACATTGATCTATAATGGAGCATTCTTGATAAATATATAATCTGTAAAATACATGATCTCATGAGAGTCTATTGAGGGTCATTAGGCAACCTACATATTTTGCTGTAACAAATAGAGAAATGGAGTCATTGTTCAAAGATATGGGGATAGTATAAAGGTGAAAAGTATGAAAGAGTAACCTGTCAAAGATGAACCCTCCAGATCCAAGAGATATATTTAGGCCAAAATTGGAGTTTTTATAGTCAAGGAAAGATAGGGATCATAAAATTTGCCTAAGGATGCATAAGTTTGTGTGTATTTTTGAAAGAATCCAATTTCAAAACAATGGATCATATCATAGATCCAAAGTCCATGACACATCTGTAATCAAATTCAGAATAATAAAGGTCCATGCATAAAACAGTGTTGGAGATATTAAATTATATAATGTATATAAAGTACTTAGTACAAGGAGCACAAATCAATTATGTAGTCAATGGTTTTATTATTACTACTCTGTTCATACCATTATGATGGGTATTTTAAATATATTATGAGGCAATAACCATATTTAGATAGGTATTGCTACTCTATTTTAAATAATTTGCTAAGATAACAGAACTATTCATTTCCCAAGTTGGAGTTTAAATTTAGTCTATCCAGTGTTAAGGTTCGTTTCTTAACACTATGCCACAGGCTTCCCATGGAGTGTTACTGATTATCCTTTGAAACCTAGAAAGACTAGGCAATTTATGGCATATTTTGATGTATAAAGAATGATGTGAACATTAGTAGTTAGCATCTTTATTTCTCACAGGATGAGAAACTTGATACTTAGAAGACCTTTCTGGAGTTTTTCATAGAATTGATGTTGCCACTAGAACCGTCCAGAATGAGGTGTTCTATTCACTCAAGCAAGGACCTTAGAGTACATCACATTACTGTGAAAGTAGACTGATAATCTCATGTTGTTCTAGTCAATGTGGAAATCTAATCTTCATATATTGCTGGGAAATTTCAGAGTCGTTACATGGAGGAACATGAACTGCTAATAACATTGTTTGTATTCAATTGGTAGGTGATTTTCTTCTCATATCGTTCTCAAATTCACATCAATATGTATGGCTTTCAGAGACCTAGGCAAGAGAAAATTTAGCCTATGCAGTAATGGATAAGAGGGTACAGTCATCAATCCTGGACAGTGATGACACTGAAGCCCCAATAATAGTTATAGAACTGGAGTGGGAACTAGGAAGTGGTAAGCTGGCTCTGTGTAAAGAAGTCTTAAAGAACTTGAACTTATGGGTTTAAAATTTAGTTAAACCTTTTGGCAGAAACCGTCATCTCATGCATTTTGGAAATATTCTAATCACACTTGAAGTTAAGGATATCTCCTTGATTTCTTGCTTATTGAGCACCGTTCTGAATCCTGCATATCTGGGATGTTGGGTCAGGGCAGACTTTGTCAATTCCTGGGTAACTTATACGGCCTAGCCAAGGTGCTACCTGGGTCCCATAAAACACTAGAGTCCTATCACATATATATTGATGTTGCTAGGGATAAAAGAAAAAAAAAGGATGGTGGTTAAAATGTTTGTGAATTAGTGATTTAAATGTTCAACAGCTTATCTATTATTTATTACAGGACATCTTAGAGGTCTTAAGAGCTCATATGTGCTATGAATTTGTAGGAGAACCATATAGTGTGACCTGTTTTCCAAATGTACTTAACCAGGGATTTTTATTTGTTTGTTTTTGATAACTACATACTAACATCTTATAGAAAACTAATATGTTTCCATGAAATACAGTTTAAATAATCTTAGGCTAGGCTAGTGTAGCAATAGCTATGGCATATATCAGTTGGTATCTATATCTGAGGACCAAAGCACTGTCAGCAGTTTGGGGCAGCCAACCTAAAAGTTATTTTTTTAATCATTTTTTATTGTTGTTCGAATATAGTTGTCTCCATTTTCCCACTACCTGTTTGGGTTGACTGTTTTGTTGACAAACAATCCAACCTAAAAGTTCTTAAGTCGACACAAACAAAGCTTGATAAGAGTGCTATCCCCACCCGGGAACATGTCTGACTACTCTTTCAAGCTCAGGAACCAGTGTGTATAAGGGGGATCCTGTGAACAACAATCCCACCTGGGTTATATGCTTCCCCCCTGCTTTGATCTATTCTGTTCATTGTTGAAGGCTGGGCTTCCATGGTTTCCACAGAATATTTTGGTTTGCTCGCTGGCACAGACGCTCTTCTCTACATTGCAGTCTTTATGGCATATACCTTGAGTACTTGCCCAGTTCTTATAAGACCCCTTTTCTCTGGAAACTGTATATAATCTGGAAACCATGGAAATCCAGCCTTCAACATTGAATAACATTGTGTATGTCTTAAGAGGTAAATTAAATTACATGTGTAAATTATTCAACACAGAGTTATATGGCATACACTCAGCAAATGTTAGTTCCCAAATAGGTACTGAAAATCTCTTCACCTAAATCTGTCACTTATTCCATGCTTTTACTTTTTATTTTGTACAGTTTGATATTATTTATAATTTTTAAAACCATAAGCATGAATTACCCTTATTTTTAAAATTACATTAATAAAATAAGCAGCCACCAAATGATGAGTACTGTATGATTCCACTTATATGAGTTATCTAGGGAAGTCAATTCATACAGCCAGAAAGTCAAATGGTGGTTGCCAGGGGTTTGGGATAGGGGAGAATGGGGAGTTATTTTTATTTTTGTACTTTTTTTTAGTGGTGTTTGAATGCAGTTGTCTCCATTTTCCCACCACCACTTTCCCCTGCCCTACCCAAGCCCACCTCCCACCCTCAATCCCTCCTCCTCTTGGCTCCATCCCTGGGTGCCTAATTCATGTTCATTTATGTCCCTTTCCCTTCTTTCCCACATTATTTCCCTCTCCCCTCTCCTCTGGTAATTGTCAGTTTGTTTTCAATTTCAGTGTCTCTGGCTATATTTTGCTTGCCAGTGTGTTTTGTTGATTAGGTTCCACTTATAGGTGAGATCATATGCTATCTCTCTTTCACCACCTAGCTTGCTTCACTTATCATAATACTTTCCAATTCCATTCATGTTGTCATGATGGGTAGGAGCTCCTTCTCTTTTTGTGCTGCATAGAATTCCATCGTGTAAATGTACCATAGTTTTTTGATCCATTTATTTACTGATGGGCATCTAGGTTGCTTCCAGCACTTGGCTACTGTAAATTGTGCTGCTATGAACATTGGGGTGCATAGGTTCTTTTGGACTGGTGTTTCAGGGCTCTTAGGATATAATCCTAGCAGTGGAATTGCTGGGTTAAAAGGCAGATCAATTTTTAGTTTTCTGAGAAAAATTCCATACTATTTCCCACAGTGGTTGTACCAGTCTACAGTCCCACCAACAGTGCACTAGGGTACTCTTTTCTCCACAACCCCACCAACACTTATTGTTTGTTGATTTGTTTATAATAACCATTCTCACCTATGTGAAGTGGTATCTCATTGTGGTTTTAATTTTCGTCTCTTTGATGGCTAGTGATGCTGAGGAACTTTTCATATGTCACTAGGCCCTCTGCATGTCCTTGGAGAAATGTCTGTTCAGGTCCTTTGCCCTTTTTTTAATTGGGTTGTTTGTCTTCCTGGTGTGGAGTTGTTCAAGTTCTTTATATATTTTGGAGATAAAACTCTTGTCCGAGATATCATTGGCAAATATGTTTCCCCATATATTCAGTTCCCTTTTCATTTTAGTAAAGTTTCCTTTGGCTGTGTAGAAGCTTTTCATTTTGATGAAGTCCCATTTGTTTCTTCTTTCCTTTATGTCCCTTGCTCTAGGAGACATATTGGTGAAAATATTGCTGAGTGGAATATCTGAGATTTCCCTGAATATCTTCTCCTCTAGGACTTTTATGGTATCATGACTTATATTTAAGTCTTTCATCCACCTTGAATCTATTTTTGTGTATGGTGTAAGTTGGTGGCTGAGTTTCATATTTTGCATGTACTTGTCCAGATCTCCCAACACCATTTGTTGAAGAGACTATTTTGATTCCATTTTAAGTTTTTGTCCCCTTTGTCAAATATTAATTGACCATATAGACTGGGGTTTATTTCTAGACTCTCTTCTGTTCTATTGATCTATATGTCAGTTCTTATGACAGTACCAGACTGTTTTGATTACCATGACAGTACCAGACTATATTTGGTTACCATTACAAATATAGTTTGATGTCAGGTACAGTAATCCCACCTACTTTATTCTTTTTTCTTAAAATTGCTGCAGTTATTTGGGGTCATTTACAGTTCCATATAATTTTTTGAAATGTTTGATCTAAATCTGTGAAAAATGTCATTGGCATAGTACTAGGGATTACATTGAATTTATAAATTGCTTTGGGCAGTATAGACATTTTGTTTGTGTTAATTCTTCCAATCCATTAACATGGTATATGCTTCCATTCATTAGTGTCTTCCTTAATTTCTTTCTTCAGTGTTATGTAGTTTTCTGAGCACATATGTTTTACCTCTTTGGTTAGGTTTATTCTGAGGTATTTTATTTTTCTTGTTGCTATAGCAAATGGGATTTTCTCCTGATTTCTGTTTCTGGTGTTTCATTGTCAGTGTACAAAAATGCCTTTGATTTCTGAATATTGACTTTGTATCCTGCTGTTTTGCCAAATTCACTTATTAGATCAAATAGTTTCTTAGTGGAGTCTGTAGGGTTTTTCATGTACACTATCATGTCATCTGCAAACAATGACAATTTTACTTCCTCCTTTCTAATTTGGATGCCTTTTATTTCTTCTTGTCTGTTTTCTATGGCTAGGACTCCCAATACTATGTTGAATAGAAGTGGTGAAAGCAGACATCCTTGTCTTGTTCCTGATTTTAGTGGAAAAGATTTCAGTTTTTGCCCATTGATTATGATATTGGATGTAGGTCTCTTGTATATCACTTTTATTATGTTGAGGAATGCTCCCTCTATCCCCATTTTGCTGAGTGTTTTTATTATAAATGGGTGCTGTACCTTATCAAATGCTTTTTCTCCATCTATTGATATGATCATGTGATTTTTGTCTTTGCTTTTGCTTATATGATGTTTATGTTTATTAATTTGCAAATATTATACCAGCTTTTCATCCCGAGGATAGATTCCACCTGATAATGGTGTATGATGTTTTAAATGTATTGCTGGATAAGGTTTGCCAATATTTTGTTGAGGATTTTTGCATCTATGTTCATCACCGATACTGGCCTGTAGTTTTCTTTCTTTGTTGTGTCTTTATCTGGTTTTGGGATAACGATGATGGTGGCTTCATAAAAAGAGTTTGGAAGTCTGCTGTCTTCTTGGATTTTTTGGAATAGTCTGTGAAGGATAGGGGTTAGCTCTTTCTTAAAAGCTTTGTAAAATTCTTCTATGAACTTTTGTGTGCCAGGAGATTTTGATTAATGCTTTGCTTTTGTCAGCTGTTATTGGTCTGTTCAGGCTTTCTGCTTCCCCTTCATTCAGGTTTGGCAGATTATATTTTTCCAGAAACTTGTGCATTTCACCTAGGTCTTCAAATTTCTTGACATATAGTTCTTCACAGTAATTTCTTACAATACTTTGTATTTCTGTGGTATCAGGTGTAATATCTCCACTTTTATTCCTGATGAGGCTTGTTGATTTTGTTTATCTTTTCAAAGAACCAGCTCCTGAATTTATTTATTCTTTGGATTGTTTCTTTAGTCTCTATGTCATATAATTCTGCCCTGATTTGGTTATCTCCGTCCTTCTACTTGCTTTGTTGTTGTTCCTCCAGTTCTTGTAGATATACAGTTAGGTTGTTTATTTGAAATGTTTTATACATTTTAGGTAGCCCTGTATTGCTATGAACTTCACTCTCAGGACTGCCTTTGCTGTGTCCCATAGTTTGGGACTGTTGTGAGTTCACTTTCATTTGTTTCCATAAACTTTTTTACTTCTTCCTTGATCTCATTATTAACCCATTCATTGTTTAATACCACACTTTGAGTTTCCACAAGTTTGAATAGTTTTCAAGTTTTTCCTTGAGGTTGGTTTCTAGATCCAAGCCCTTGTGGTCCAAGAAAATGGCTGACATGATTTCAATATTCTTGAATTCATTGAGGCTTGTTTTGTATCTTACCATGTGGTCTATTTTTGAAAATGTTCTATGTGCATTTGAAAAGAATGTATATTTTGTTTCTTGGAGATGAAAGGTGATTATATATATATATATATATATATATATATATATATATATATATATAAAATCAGTTAAGTCCATTTCTTCTAGGGCATTGTTCAATGACGCAATATCTTTGCTGATATTTTGTTTGTAAGATCTATCCATTTTTGACAGTGGAGTTTTAAAATCCCATAGTATAAGTGTGTTGCTGTCCATATCTTCCTTGAAGTTCTCCAAAACTTTCCTTATGTATTTGGGTGCTCCTATGTTGGATGTATATATGTTTATAATGTTTATGTCTTCTTGGTGGATTTTTCCCTTGAGTGTTAGGAAGGGTCCTTCTGGGTTTCTTTTTATGGCCTTTGTTTTGAAGTCTATTTTGTCAGATATAAGGATTGCCGCCCTGGCTTTTTTTTTTTTTCTGTCCATTTGCATGTAATATTTTTTTCTATCCCTTCACTTTCAGTCTGTGTAGGTATTTTGTTCTGAGGTGGGTTTCTTGTACTCAGCATATATATGGGTCATGTTTTCTTATCCATTTAGCTACCCTATGTCTTTTGATTGGAGCATTTAATCCATTTACATTTAAGGTTATTATCGATAGGTACTTATTTATTGTCATTTTATTCCCTTTGTACCTTTGTTTCTTTCTCTCTCACTGTTTTTCTTCCTCTTCTTAAAGCAATCCCTTTAGCATATCTTGCAGTGCTTGTTTTGTGGAGGTGTGTTCTTTTAGCCTTCTTTTGTCCAGGAAACTCCTTATTTGGCTGTCCATTTTAATTGAGAGTCTTACTGGATAAAGTAGTATTGGTTGCAGGCTTTTGTTTTTCATTAACTGGAATACTACTTGCCATACCCTTCTGGCTTTTAATGTTCCTGTTGAGAAGTTAGCTGCTAGCCTTATCAGGGCTCCCTTACATTACTTCCTGTTTCTCTCTTGCTGCTTTTAAGATTCTCTCTTTGTCTTGGAATTTTGCCATTTTAATTATGGTGTGTATTGCAGTGGGACTCTTTGGGTTCTTCTTGATTCAGATGTCTCTGCTTCTTCAACTTGTGTGGCTTCTTTTGTCTTCAAATTAGGGAAGTTTTCCATTATTACTTTCTCAAGCAGGTTTTCTATCCCTTTCTCCTCTTCTTCTCCTTCTGGTATCCTTATTATACGGATATTGTTCCATTTCATGTTGTTCTGCATTTCCTTTAACCCCTCTTCATTCTTTTTCAGTCTTTTATCTTTTTTCCCTCTTTTTATACTTTGTCCTCCAGCTCACTTATTCAATCCTCTCTTTCATTGAGCCTCCTTTTGATTCCTTTTACTGTATGATTTAATTGTATTCTTCATTTTTTTTTCTTGGCCCTTGTTGATTGTTTCTATGTTCTTTTTTATGCTGATATAGTTTGCAGTAAGTTCTTCATAATTTCCCTGTAGTTTTTGGTAGTTCACACTGAGTTCATTGAGATTCCTTATAACCATTGTTTTGAACTCAATATCTGATAGTTGACTTGCATCTATTTCATTTAGCATTCTTTCTGAGGATCCCTCTTTTCCTTTAGATTTCGGGTTGTTTCTTTGTCTTCCCATTGTTTGTGGGGCTCTTCTTGTTTGCTCTTGTTTCCTAAATTGATCTGTTTTGACACTCTGACTTTGTGGTATGAACTTCTATGGTGGGAAGCCTGTGAAATACAGCGGTGCAGTCTCCTTGATCACCTGAACTTGATGTTCTTGGGATGTCCTTAGCTTTTGATGCTGGTTTTATGCATGTAATTGGTTTTGATTATTGTTGGGTCATTCTTTTGTGGGTCCTTCCCTGCTGCTGGTTGACTGAGGGTCACTTTGTCTACCATGTCTTGTGTGCTATTGTGCAGGCACTGCCTGAGCAGAACCACACAGCCCAAGAAACAAACCCACACCCACAAATATAACCCCCCCCACAATCCCACTATCTATAACTAATGAACCAGTATTAATGAGGGTGTAATGAGATTAAGACTATTATAAGAAAAGAGAGTGGATATGAGATGACCTACCAAAAGAGAAATGATTTTGAGAGGGTAGAGGGAGGAGCACTAATAAGAGTTGGGAGTTGGAGCAATGGGAGGAGAGAAGGTACAGTTTACCTCATGAATAAAGAAAGAGAATGAAGAGTGTGGAATAGGATATGAGAAGGGAAGAATATAATATTAGGTTTAAACAGAAATTAAAATAGTATAAAATAAAATAAAGTGAGAGACAGTAAGGAAAAGGAAGGAAAATTGTAAATAATTAATAAAAATATAGGAACCTAATTGGAGAGAAAGATCCACCAGAATACTAACAACAACAAATGAGCTAACATTAATATAGGTGGTATGGGAATAAGAGGGAAAAAAAGAAACAAAGAAAAGTCTAAGAGATGTTTAGAGGAATGGGGAGTGATTTTGTAACGATGGGGGGAGGGAATACTAAGAGTGAGGAACAAAAACTAGACTAACTGAGGAAAAAATTAAAATTTGTGATATAAAGGAATAGAAAAAAAGGAGGATAAAGAAAAATAAAAGGGCAGGATGAAAGGGAAATAGAAGACCAAAAAAGAAAAAGAAAAAACAGGCTAAGAAAGCATAATTAAAATTTGAGTCAAAATAAAAAGAGTAGGAGAGGGGTCCAGTAAAATGTGTTATTTGAAATAATTAGTGAAGCTGTAGAGATAACCTTGAAAAAGCAATGCAACAACAACTACCCTACCCACAAGCAACTAGCAAAGTTTGTTACAGATTATAGAGAACATGGGTATTTTAATAGTTGGGCCAAAGTATGTGAAATGACACTTGACAGAAAATTCATTTTTAGTGTCTGAACAGGGGAGAAATATTAAGAGTGAGGAATGGAAACAAGTTGTAGCTAGAGAGAAAACCAAATTTGAAATGAGAAAATTGCAAGGAAAGAGGATGGTAAAATGGGCTAAAAGAAGGGAGGGGAAAAATGCGTAAATTGAAATACACTACAGTATAAAATCTAGTGACATTATATACAAACTTGCTGGACAAGATATGAATATTATAAAGCTATGTAGGAAAAAAATGTTACGAATCATGAAGGAAACTACAATGACTTTTGTATTGGTAGTCTCTTGTATTTACCACTTTTTTTTTTCCTTGATCTGCTTCTGGTAATGTCAGATGTTGACCCTGTCTGACCTTAGGCAGCCTGTTCAATACTTCCAGTGATCTGCTGTCACTGGCTGTCTCTTTCAATTGTTAATATGGACCCTCTGCACTTAGCAGTCAGGTTTAAGCACTGTTGGGTGGTACTGAATCCCTCCAGTGGTGGGGGCTATTGTTTCCCCTCAGGCTACTGCCACTCAGAGGGAAGTGGTCTTCCTGGAGCACAAAGGTTGTTGCTGTCTCGGGGATGACTCAGCACTGGCGTCCCAGTGGCTACTCTCTCAGTTCTCCTCCCAAGGCTTCCATCCCCAGTCTCTCCTCAGGTGTCTCCAACCCACTCTGCCCCCACTTCTGCCTGAGTTCTGGGTAAGTGGCTGCAAATGAAAATTTGTGTGTTGGCTTTTTAAATGGTTCTTGCATCTCCAACCATCTGTCTCTGGTAGAGAGCAACCCTGCTTCTTTTTCCACTGGTTGTTATCTGTGTACTTTTGGGCTCTGCTGTTCTAGGCTGGGAATCCTAGCTTAGGGTTTAGACATCAGTCTTCATCAGGGGATCCAACTGACCGTTTCATTATCCCGCCAGCACTGTTACCTATGGGCGTCCATCCAGCCCTCTCAAGTCTCCACCGCACTCCTTACCAGACCAGTTGTGCTGAAGCTGGTTCTGTATGTCTGAAGTTATATGCTTCTCTTAGGCTATTGCTCAGTTTTTTGTTCCAGGTGGTTCCTCCACAATTGAGTTGTAATTCCAGATTGGTCCTGGGAGGAGGTCAGTGTGACTTCCACTCACTCCTCTGCCATCTTCCTTGAGGAGTTATTTTTTAATGGGTAAGGAGTTTCAGTTTGGGAAGATTACAAAATTCTGAAGAGTGATGGTGCTGACAGTTGTACAATAATATGATTGTACTTAATGTCACTGAATTGTACACTTAAAACATTGTTAAGATGCTAAACTTTGTGTTAGATGTATTTTATAATTTAATTTTCAATTAAAATTTTAAAAAATTTAAATAACTGAATGAAAATATTTTTCTCTCTTCTTGTTGTCCTTCTTAGAAGATTTTTGCCTCCCATTTGTCTCCCATTCAACTTATTTTCCATAATGCCATTAGAATGTCAATCTGACCACAGCAGTCCCCACTATGGGATAAAAATGCAGTCTTCAGCCTGAAATAAAAAGCCCCTCACCTAGAGCCTCTGCCTAGCCCCATCTCTTAATACTGCTCTGTTTTGTATCTCTGGCCATACCAAATTTTTCTTATATTTCCAAACATGAGGCATTTTATGACTTCTTGTCTCTACCAAAATACCTTCTCAGTGTCCCTTATCTGCCTGAGGAACACCTCAACCATCAAGACTAGGCTTAGTGTCTACTCTGTGGAGCTTTCTTTGAGAACCCCACCTAAAGCCAAGCAAAACACTGCCTCTTTTGTACTCCCACTCTACCTAATACAATAGTCTATCACTGCAGGTAACATGATGCATTGCAAAGGTTTGTTTGTATGTCTGTGTCTTTCAGTAGACTGGGAGGACCTCATGGCTCATTCATGTTGTATTCCCAGGGTTCAGAGCACAGTACTTGCAACATAGGAATTGATTAACATGTTATTGAGTGAGTGAATGAATATAGAAAATTGGAAGCACAGATCTGTTAATTTTTATCCCCATTCCCACCACTTCTATCAAAATCCTTTTTAAAAAAATCTTAAAGAGACTCTGTGTTGTCAGGGCAGCAAGCAGACCAAAACCTGATGATGGGAAAGAAAAGGGGTGGCCAGCCTCAAATGCCTAAAATCTCTGCATTCCTTTTTCTCTCCTACCTTTAAAGAAACCACAACAGTCTTAGAGCCAAGGGTGTTTCCCTTTTATACCACCTGACTGATAAAGGATTCAAAGTTGCAGGAGGGGACAGCAATGGAAAGGAGTCACTGAGGAAAAGAAACTTTATTCTGGTCTCCCTGTGTTGGAAGTGAACTTTTTTTTTTCATAGAAATGCTATTGTATATGTTGTACGCAGTGCTTTACTTGAAGCACATTATGGGTTAAGTAGTCTTGGGTGAACTGGAATATACCCATAATTTATAACATTGTTTATATGGGGAAATTATTTCTGAGTTCAAGAAAACAAACCTTTGGAACTTAACTTAGAGACTTCCTGAATTCTTTTTGGAAGTACAGTTAGTATCTCTATGGGAATCTGGAGATATATGAAAATGAAGAGTTTTAATCAGGAGAAAAGTGATATCATGGCTATATTTAACTGTAATAGATAGGTATTATGACTATATTATACCAATCTTATGTGTAGTTCTCAAAATATCTATCATTGCAACTAGTATTCTATTCTATAACAAGGTAATTGAAATAACATGGGAGAATGCAGGTGTCCATTTTAACCCAGTCTTGTAAAGATCCATCATCCAATATAACCTATATGTGTCACACACAATGCTTGCAACTTTGCTTCAGGACACAAGCAGCCTGTAAAAGTGATGCACCCTCTCTCAAATACTTTTATACATTTTCAGACCATAAAAAATGACTCATTGACTTACAGTTCATCATCAGGGTAAAATATCCCCTGAAATAAAAGTCTTTTATGTAGGTGCCTTCTGTATGTAAACAGATGCATTTGAAAGCCCATATGAACTAAATGGTTGTTTCTGGTCATTTGCCTTCCCACATGCAAATATTTGTGATATATCACTGTGTAGTTGAAGGCTGCAAGGCAATATGCATGATTTGAGAGAAAACAGTTCATTTACTGACACAACACAGAAGAGTTGAAGAAAGAGGGTTTCTTCATGAAAAAAAAAATAGAAGCAAGAATCTAAAACTGGTTTAAAGAATCACCATTTTCATGGAAAACAATCATGGATGTCTGTCAAATACTAATGACAGTCTGTCAATCACACCTCAGACCCACCCCTCCTTGTTTTCAAGAGCTTGTCTTCTTATTGTAAAACTAGCTTTCAACTATTTCCAAAGCAACAGAATTAAATTCCTGCTATGTGTGACTGAAATGTGTGACAGGTTGTTTGGATTGTAATTCGAAGGCCCCAGTTATATATGACCCTACTTGCAAATACAATGTCCTCATTCAAAAGGGCCTTGTGTCTACGTAATGTCAAACAAATGGCAGGGCATTAAACAAATAATGAGCTGATTCAGTAACCTGTGCAGTGTCTCAGGTCATGCTTACACTATAGGCGGGCAACTTCAAATTATTCTGAGAGGCACATTCAAGCCTGCCCCACAGCAACAGTGGAATTGTCTGGACCACCCTCCCACATTCCTTCTAGATACAGAGTGTTTAACACATAGAACACATTCATTCACTAAATATTTGAATGAATGGCCCTGGCTGGCGTAGCTCAGTGGATTGAGCATGGGCTGCGAACCAAAGGATCACAGGTTCAATTCCCAGTCAGGGCACATGCCTGGGTTGCAGGCCAGGTCCCCAGTGGGGGGTGTGCGAGAGGCAACTACACATTGATGTTTCTCTCCATCTCTTTCTCCTTCCCTTCCCCTCTCTCTAAAAATAAATAAATAAAATCTTAAAAAAATAAAGTAAATATTTAAATGAATGAACATTAAGAAGGCTCTTAGGTCTTTGTGAGATGGACTAAAGTCATCTGATAGTTTTTCCTATTTTAATCACCTGATTCATACCCATTTAAAGAACTCATCTACTCAGATATACAATATTTTTTTAATGTTCTCCCAGGGAAATCATTGGCAAATGAAGGGTATTGTCTACTGACTCAGGCCAAGGCTAGATTCAAAGGAATGGATATATTAAGGGTGGGGGCTGTGGAAGGTAGAAAGGGTACACAATGGGCTGAAGAGTTCAGGGAAGGTGACAGAAGATATGAGCCTGGGGCCCTGCTTTTTAAGAGGGCTAAATTTGGCCTCCTTACCTCTGCTTCTCTCTATCTCTGAATCCATGTTTTCATCCTTCCCTGCAATCTCAAAACAACATGTGCACCAAGTCATAGTCCAAAATCAACCTTCTTGCCTTCCTATGGACATTTCCAGCACTTATTGTCACATGCAGCATGGACAGCTCAACTGACTAACATAGCCATTGTCATGGCTTGCCAACACAACTGGACTATAATCTACTTGAAGAGAGGGATCTTGATTTCTACTTCTTAAAATAGCTGTACAATTCTACTCTTACGGTTCCTGCTAGATGTTTTAACTTGCTCTTCTTTGCTTACCAGTGTGTACAGGACCTTCTGACTGGTAAAGACAATAACAACAAAAACATGACTCTGCCTTCCCTAATATTTTATCATCAACCTGGTTCTCTTCTTACTATGTTCTTTTGCTTAGGTGATGTTATCCAATCTCAGGATTTCAACTATAAACTGCGAAGATGGTTTCTAACTGGCTGTCATTAGTTCTAATTTTGCCTCAGAATCCCAGTCCTAGCTCTCAAAAGTGATTGATGACTTAAATAACCTGCTGTCATCTTGTACATGCCTTTGGAACAAAATCCTCCTCTTTCTCCCAAATTGACTTTTGCTTAATGGGGCATGAGTCTCCAAATTGTTTGTTTACTATGAACAAGACATTGACCCCAGAAATCATGTTGGTATCTTTAAATTTTCCTTCTAAATCTTTCCTCTCATTCCCTGTATTCAGTCCGTCCTGAAATTTAGTAAATTCTTCCTTGAAATGTCACCCAAATCCAAACCTTCCTCACCATTCCCTTTGCCACCCACTCTAGCAATTCCAGAATTCATTATCTTAAACTTGCATTATAATAGCCTTCCAGCTGGTCTCCATGCTAGAATCTCCTTCTTCTATTTCAATGGTTCTCAAACTTTGATGCATATAAGAAATACCTGGGGATCTTTTTAAAAATTTAAGGCCAAGACTATACCCTATACCATTAAATCAGAACCTCTAGGGTTGGAACCAAAGCATCAGTATTTTTTAAAGCCCCCAGTTGATTTTAAAGCGTATCCAGATTGTGAACTAGTTCTTATTCCATTCTACTCACTATTGGCAGGACTTCTACGGACACTGCTTTGATTTCGTGACATACTTGTTCAAAACTTTTAATAAGCCTCCATTGACCAACTTTAAGACTCCTTACAATCTGACTCAATTCTATTTCATGAGACCTATGCCTTCCCACCTCAATGACCATCTGCTGGAATGCCTTTCCTCTGCCTGTCCAAAGTTTGCTCATCCTTCAAGATCCAGTTCATAACAACAACAACAAAACAAACAAACAAACAAACAAAAAAGCTTTCTCTAGTGGATTCAGATCACAGTGATTATCTAACCTCTGGGTACTTATGGCACTTTTGTCCTATATACTCATTTCCTAAGCATCACCTTTTACTATATTAATATTCTCTGTTTTTGTCTCATTTTCCTAGTTACTTTTTAAGTCCTGAGAATATAGTCTATATCTACCATATGAGCCAACTGTATTTATTCCAGAACTATGAATACTATATACATTCAATAAATATATTGATTGGTTTATGCCCATACTATCATAAAGAATATTTCAATCAACATTTAACAAATTTATATGTTTGTGCCATATTGTAATATTATAAAATTAAGCAGTATGTTTAATCTCTATTCTTTTCAATAGACAGACGGACAGAAAAAAAGATAGCCTCACTTTCAGATGGGACTGTTTGTTTTCTATACTTCCTGGGTAAAGCTAAGACCTGTAGATATTCTATACCTAATAAACCCAAGGGAGGCTATTAACAATTCAACATTTCCTGTTCACATGAGAGTGCTAGTTTCACTTATCAAACAAGGATAGAAATATTGTTCCTTTAGATTGAGCCTCCTTTTTTGGCTCCTTGGGGCCAAGTCTATACTCTCTAGTGGAGCCACAGAAGGCAGAAAACCCTCCAACTGACCTTCTGATCAATGGGTCAGAATGTCAGGATAACAATAAAGATTATTATGCTCAGAGGAGTTGAAATAGGCCACTTGTACCTGGAGATCATGGTAGTATAGTGTAAAAACCACTAGACCCGGTGTCAGAGGAGTTGGCTTCAAATCTCTGCTCTGTCACATAATGGTGACAAATCACTGGGCCTATATGGACCTCAGTTTCTGCATTGGTAAAATGGGATTAATAATAAATAGCATAGTGTTTGGATTTTTTAAATAAGAAAATACATGTAACTGTCCTTAGAACACAATAGGCATTCAATAAACATTAGTGTATTTGGAAAATGATGCTAAAATACTTTATTACTTATTTAGCATAATATACAACTACTTTAACAAAGGGGAGGCATTTGATTCCCCGATAATTGTTCCTTACCGTTAAAAATATTTTATTAAAAATAATTTCCTTTGATAATTTAAGTGTATTTGATTGATTATGCTATTACAGTTGACCTATTTTTTCTCCCCTTTATTCTCCTATGCTCTGCACCCCCCTCCCACCAGCATTCCATGCCTTATTCATGTCCATGGGTGGTACATATATGTTCTTTAGCTTCTACATTTCCTATACTATTCTTAACCCCCCCCCATCTATTTGGACCTACCAATTTTGCTTCTTATTCCCTGTACATTTTCCCCCATTCTCCACCCTCCCCGTCTCCACTGATAACACCCCCATGTGATCTCTATTTCTGTGATTCTGTTCCTGTTCTAAATGTTTGCTTAGTTTATGTTTTGGTTTGTTTGTTTTTTTAGGTTCAGTTGTTGATAGTTGTGAG
>PVIA01008991.1:0-65537 GCA_004024845.1 Tonatia bakeri
TGGCTCCTAGACTGTGTGCAACAAATGTTAGGTACTATTTTTTTAAATGTTTTTATTAATACAAAGAATTGCTTATAATCCTAGATGGAATTTTCTAAAACAATGGACATACCAAAGCTGAAACCCAGAACTTCTCAGTCATCCAGCTCTTTCCCCGTTCCTTCATGCCAACGCCTTTCCTTATAGGCAAGTTTCAGAATCTCAGCTCCTGATTATTCTCCCTGCCTTTGCTTTATTCAAATCTCTGCCTTGGTTCCTTCCCCTCAAATCCAGTTCTTTGCAGGTCTTTATTCCTATTATTGTGTCCCAGTTTCTGGAGCTGAGTCATCACTACCTCCTAGAAGCTGAACACCCACCTCCCCCAATCTCTGCCTCCAGCCCACACAGAGACCGCCCCAGGCCAACTACCTACGGCAGAGACCTCTCCTGATCCCACGACCCTCTGTTCCTGAGTCAGTCTTCTCCCCGTTCATCCCATAAGGCCAACTACAGTCTCTAACAAGCCTTCGTAAGGAAGAGGCCAGTTTTCAGGGTCTCAGTGCAACTGGAATAGAAGAAATAAGAAATAAGTCCAAAGGAGACCAGAGGCAGGGTCCCAGAGCCATCTGAGAACAAAGTGTGCTAGTGGCAAACAAGAAATACAACTGACGTAATCATGACCTTTGACCAGAGCAAAGGTAACATCACAGTCACTCGAGGTCCAGGCTCCCAGTGTCAATGGACTGTGAGCCCTCGGTCACCACACTGCATCTCATTCTTCCCCCACCCCCATGACCTCCTGGCTGGCAAATAGCAAAATGGAGCACATGGAGACCTTTCTGATGCTTTTATTTTACTTTTTTCTAAATCAGGTGCCACTGAAAGTGTAAGAAAATTCACGTTGCAAGATACTATGTCATGCAATCATCACTGTGGAGGGAGACGATAATGAAAAAAACAAGTCCTGACAGAAATCTTGAAGGCACCATGAAGCACAAAAGTGAGAATGGGGGTGGGCCTCCGAGTAAGTGCACGTTCATTTCCGGAGCCCCTTGAGGACCACTGAACTAGGAAGGTGATACTCGGGAAGTCCACCCAGGAAAGCTTCATGGCAGGTGCAAAGAGGAAGAGACTGCTTCATTCAGCTTTTCCATCAAAGCCAGCAATAAGAAAGGATGGCATGTTCACACAAACTTCAGTGTCTGTCCTGGTCCCTCTCCTGTGCTCATGCCGCCCTAACTGTCTTGTCCCTTCCCTCAGGCTCACTAAATGGGGACACCAGACTGTGAGTGGGCACACACTCCATGCCAGCAGCCACAGTGCCGGAGGCTCAGCAGTGACGGGACATCTGTGGCCTCTGCCTCCATGAATGCTGGTTGGGAAGACGAACAAGAATTTTTAAATAATCATGTAATGATACTGACAACATGTGCTGAGCAGGAGACAGGAGGAAGACAGTCAGGGTATGTTCAGCACAGCCCAGCTCTCCTTGGCCAGGGCGTAAAGTGCTTAAGACGCTCCCAACACCCAAGTCACACTGCTGGTGTGCACGCTATATTGCATGGGGTGTATTTAAGTTTCCGTGAAATTAATTGACCGGTGATTTCCACGGGCTCGGTCCCTCGGTTTTCCAGTTGGGCAACTTTACAGGTTATTGTGATCCTGTACAGCTTGCAAGGAAAGGGGACTGGCCTTCCTTTTAAATAGAGCCCTGGGGTTCTCTGGGATTTGAATATTGTTTTAGGAAATGCCTAAAGCATGGAACTTAAAACCAGAACCAGACGAAGAGACTGCAAGAGACAGATGGAGTCCTAGTTCCCACTGTAACATACTTAATCTAAAAAAGAACATGGTACAATGGGAAAAGAAATAAATGGGGAGAATGAGCCTTAGATTTAAGACAGATTATAATACCACCATGGGATCTGGTTTTCACCCCGCCTTGGTTTTCCAAGCAGTGACATTCGTTTATTAACTTCCTTCAAATCTGGTTTGAAAATTATTGACTCACAATAAAAAAGCTCTATCTTCTGTAGAAATGTTTCTTTTTACCTCAGAGATCCCATCTAACCCCCATGGACTATCGCAAGCCACCCTGCAGACAGGACCATGGACACACACTAATCACCATCACACACAAAAGGACTCATCCGATAGCCAGTCCAATAGGAATATTAATTCTGCCCACAAGGCACTTAGCCTGGCAGAGCTCAGCGTTTTTTCTCACATCTTCCAGTCAACCGGTGTAGCCATGAAGTTAACCGGTAACCCACCAAACACGCTGTGAAAAAAGTGCTCAAAATGAATAAGGATATGGCTCCTTCCATCATCCATGGTCTCTAGATTCTCAGATACAATTCAGTGATTCTTAATATGTTGCAATGAAAACAGTGCAAATGAGTTCAACAGATTCAGGTGGGATTGCACACAGCACTCAAAAAAAAAAAAAAAGAAGTTAAGAAAAGAAACCCAGACATATTGAATGAAAAACATAGATCAGTTCAATCAAGTGTTAGTTAGAGGCCTGTAACGTAGCCTTCTCTTTTCAGATTGGGGTGGACAACAGCCAGTGAAGGACAGGGAGGAGGAAGGTGGAATCTGCAACCTGATTGCCGTGGCACCTGTGGGCAGTGAAATGTAGGGAAATGCTATTTAAAGTGCCTGTCTCCACGATGTTGGTTAACCATCTGTAAGGAGATGAGGAGTCTGGGTCAGGACGTAGAAAAATGTACTACTTCCTTCTCTGAGAGAATTTTGCCCCTCCCATATAAAAATATCATCTGGCCTGGTGACATAGTTGGCTGGCACATTAGCTCAAGCTCCTTACGCCATCAGGATGGGTAACAGGTCAGGGATCTCAGCCAGTGGGTCCTCAGACCACACCGTGAGTGGGGCTGAGTTAAGGAGAAAGAGCTCAGACCCCGGGACAGGAAGGTGTAGAAACTGAGTTTGAGTCACAACTTCAATAATTCTGTCTATGCACCTTTAGGCAAATAAGTCTCCCTGCCTCAGTCTACTCATTTGTAAAATGAAGCTATTACTACCACCTGCTTCACTAGGTCAGTGAGAGGATTAAATGGAAAAGTGTCTAAAACACTTAACATAGAACCGGGCTTATGACCAACAGTGGCAGAATGTTACTCACCATTATGATTTGGGGCCTTAGCATCCCCCTCCCCCTTCATATGCTAGAGTTAAAAAGAAACTCAGAGTTAATAGTATCCCTTTCAATGCAAATGAGTTCTTTCTCCCATGACTTTTACTCCTTACCGCAGAGAGCACAGAGGACAGGTCCACAAGGCAGTACACAGAAATGTGACTGAAGGTCAGCCTCCCTCACTCCAGCTCTCGGTTACTACAGGGACCCCTGGGGCAGTTTGTGGATGTCCCTGAGCCACCATTTTGTCATCTTTGAAGCTAAAAAGTAAAACGAGGGATAATGCTTCGGTAAGAATAATATTATTTCTGCAGCATATGCCACAGTCATAGCCTCCAATAAAACTGTGTCTGTGAAAGCAGTTTTTTTATTAGCCACAGAACATCCCCCATGGGAGCACTTCAGGCAGCTGAAGGAGTACTCGTGTCCTTCCTGGTCTGGAGTCACCGGTCTCCAGTTCCTGCACGACTTCCACAGCAACGTCCCCCATGCTCCTGAGCCAGACCGGGAAGAGCGCTGAGAACGCAGTCCCCAGGCCACCTCACTGTGGATCGGCTGGCTCCCCCGGCTGCCTTGCAGGACCCACTCCGTGAGCCAATCACCCACTGCGGGAAAGCCACTTACCCGCCCGTCCCTGGGCACCAGACCCTTGCAGGTTGGCACCCTCTTGGGTTTTGAACCTTGTTGCTCCTAATTGGTGGTGACGACCACCTTCTCCATAGGTTGCAGAATATTCTCCCTGGTTCCTCTCTTCCCAAATTTCCATACTTGCTCCCACTTTTTTTCACTCTGGGGTTTGGGGAAACCTTGTGGACTTGAGAGGCTAGGAGACCTTAAAATGTCAGCAGGTGAGAGAGAAAGTGACAAATAGACTCATCTGCAAAGATATTGACCTGAAATTGGAAACACTCACTGGGCAGGGAGGGAACAGAAACAGTCAGCTAAGGGGAAGGGCAGGTACTGAGATGAAGTTTTATCCTACAGGTAGAATTCGGTATCAGGAGACATCAGAAATGGTCCAGGTCAAACCTAAATGTGTATAAAAATTACCTGGGTGATCTTTCTCCTTATGCCCCTTACTCCTTGCAGCACAGAGCAAGAGAGGACAAATTCATTATGAGCTATAGAGAAACAGTAACTAGAGCAGTGTCTCCTTAAGATACAAAGAACGATTCAGTGGGTCTAGGATTCTGAATTGTTAACAAACTCCCAGGCCATGCCCACACTGCTGGGTTCCGAGCAAGACAGACCCAGCTGGATAATAAAATGGGTGCTCTGTGAACAAGAGGCAGATAGGTTGTGTTTCAGCCCAATTCCAGGAAGACCATCATGAAAAAGTCTCTATTTGGCTACAAGGAACACTTGTAGGATCCTACTTTCTGGGAGGCATGTACACTAGCAGCTATCCTCTTAAATACAAAGCAGTGAACAGGACAAAATGTCCTCTCCCCCATAAAGTTTGTAATCCGATACCAGACTGTAACTTCAACCCACTGTAGACAACAGTGAGAACTCAAGCACCCTGTGTAGGACTCCCACATCAGCTGTATCAGCCGGTGCCCTGAGCAACGCCTCCAAGATGAAACGCCACACCTCGCCCCGGCCACCTCCTCCGCCCCTGCTGCTGCCTGAGTCCCAGCACCACCAGCAGCACCAGCTCCTGGACCAGGACAGCTACAGACTGCCCCTGACTGGGCTCCAGGCTTCTCCTCTCCCCTGCTTCCAGCTCACTCCCCCTCAACAACCAGGAGCAGTCTTTTCTTTTAAACGTAAATAAGAATGTTGCTTCTGCCCAAGATGGAGTATCAGAGAACAGATTTACCTTCCCTCTCAAAAACAAATAAAAGATAAAAATACATGAAACAATGGTTTTGAACCCACTGAGCATCTGAGAGATGGGGAAAAGCAAACAAAGCCAGCCCGGGGCTGTTCCAAGCTCACTGTATTGAGACGGTTTCCAGGCAGGGGTGCAAGGAGGGGGACCCAGGCAAAGCCCGAAGGGCCCCCTGAGTTGAGACGGAGCTGAGTGAGGCCTGGGGAGACACAGGCAGCTGGAGTACAGAGAGGTGGGAGCTGCCCAGACGGAAAGCCTGGACCTCTGCACAAAGGCCCCACATGCGCGCTCAGCAGAGCGCTGATCAGCACATTTACACGAGAAAACTCCTGGTGGCCGAGGGGAAAAACTCGGAAAGGATTAGGAAATGATTCCCCGTGATCAGTCTGTGGGAACTCAGGCCCCCCAGGCCTACTACTGAACCCATAATGCCAGGGGCAGGGCCCAAAGATGGGTGTTTTGGGGTTTTTTCCGGGGGATAGGTGGTTTTAAATTGATTTTAGAGAAAGGGAAGGGGGAAAGGGGGAGAGAGAGAGATCAATTTGTTGTTCCGATTACCTGCACTTATTGGCTGATTCTTGTGTGTGCCCTTGACCAGGGATCCAACCTGCAACCTTGGTATACTGGGATGATGCTCTATCCACCTGAGCTCCCCAGCCAGGGCCCAGAGACCTGTATTTTCACAAGCCCTCCAGGAATATCCTGGTGTGCACTCAATTTCGAAAACCACTGCCCTAAAACAGGGATGCTCTACCCTGGCTAAATACTAGAACCACCCGGTAGATCGAAAAAACCCTGATGCCTAGACCAGCAATCAAATCAGTCTCGGACTCAGTTCGTCTGGCTGTGGCCTGAAAACCTGCATTTCTAACAGTTCCTGGGTGATGCTGGAGCTGTGGTCAGAGAACCACTAGTCCAGGGTTTGAGAAGGGCTGACGCCAGCCATTAGGAGCCGAGAAAGATGCCACGGCTAGGGAACCAGACAGAATGTGACAGATTGCCTCGAACCCCTCTAGTAATGGGGAGATCACTACATGCCAAATTATCCTATTTGGGGACAAAGCTAATTATGAACAATTTCTTACTTAGTGAACAAAATCTAACTCCCTATAACCTTTCAATTGTGAATATGTATTAAGGGTTTATTTTCTCTTTCCTGAATTTATTTTTCTCCCCTTTGAAGGGATTAAACCATAACTGCTCCCAAGTTGCAGTTAATTATTTTCAGTAAAACGATGCTGTTTGATTGTCTTGTCAGTTTCTTAATATTCTGAACCCTATTAGGGCTGTGGTGCTGAGCCTTCAACATACAGAACAGCCACACAGGAACCTGCTAAGAATGCTAATATTTGGGGCCCCGCCCCCAAAGCTTCTGATTTAATAGTCTGCTGTGGGCCCCAGGTGTCTGCAGTTTTATGAATACCAGGGGCCCTCCCACAGCCATGTACAGGGACCTACGACCCTAGGAGCCCGCTCTCAAGTGCAGTATCCAATGAGCATTTTCAGAATGGGTTCTTCCAATGATTTTTAAACAAAGATACAGCATCCTAAGACTTCCTGGTCTTACACTGAATATTCTGCTAAAACCCCAAGTTACAATTTGCCAACTAGGTCCCCTGCTGTTTCCAGGTTGCCTGGATGTAAGAATGACAGCTGAGGTTTATACACACAGGAGGTCTCCCAGCACCAGGCAAGGTCGCCCCCCCTCCCCTGCCCCACTGACCTGGCTAAGGGCCAACAGGCTCAGTGGCCCTGGTGACTGGTGGAGATCACATTCATTTTCTCCCACCTTTTTCCTAATGTTTCCTCGCGTTTTTTTTCTTCTCAGTCCCCGTCCCTCTAATCTCCACCCTCTCATAATGACAAAAGCTACTATTCAGGGAGCCTCTACTTCATTAGCTGGCACCCGGCTCAGAACATTACACACTCTGCCTCATTTAGTCCCCACAAGTACCTGTGAGTTCAGCCTTGTTTTACAAATAGAGGAAAATGTCAGGCTGTTCTGGGTCACAGCCAGTGACTGGCAGTGCGTGTCTTCGATCCCAGAGCTTCTGACCCCACAGCCTGTTTTTTGGCTTCCTCCCTGCTTTTCTTTCATTCCCCTCTACAAGCCCTTCCTCATTCACTCCCACTTCCACATCACCTCGTTGTCTTTCTCCACCAGTCTTGGGACAGAAGTCACTGCTATGGCCAACAGCAAGAGCCCAGAGCTTAGCCTCATGGGGCAGTTCAGACTCCCATGGAGGAGACACAGAGGGTGCAGGCTGCCCCAGGTGTATGGGAGCGTCTGTGTCAGGGACCAGGAGGGGTCTATGTCCTTCATACAGTGGGGGCCCCACAGCAGACACAAGTGAAAAGCCAGTGGTTAAGGATCCTTGAGGCTTTGACTGGGTGTTGTCTGACACTCGCATCCTTCCCAGATCACAGTCGCATCTAGCAGCCTGGCCCAGGGACTGGTTTCCTGCTTGCTGACCTGCAGAGTCCTTGGTCTTCCAGCAGGGCCTCATCTGCAGGCGGTGAACGTACTTGGCACCAGCGAGGGCAGCCAGCCTGGGTGACAAGAGTCAGCAACGAGAGTTCAGGGGCTGGATCTGCCCCGATAGCTCTCCTGGCCCAAATGAGAGCTGAGTACAGACACATTTGGCAGAGAAGCTTCCATCAGCTGCTTTGCCAAGATGTCAAGGCCACACTGAGCAGATCCCTCAGCTTTCAGCTGCAGCATTTCAGGTTCCCTTAAGTTAATGGTTAATGACTCATTCAGCTTCCTGGGGTGGTTAGAGCCCAGTGCTTCAGACACAGTTAGCTACAGTTCTCTCGGTCCTGGCCCCTGGAGGACTTCCAGTGGGGGTGGCTGCAAGTAGAGCTCTCGGACCTTCCAGGAACTCCTTTTTCCTGGGAAGCCCTGGGAGCTACAGGTCAGAGAACACATGAAACACAGGAAAGCACAAGATTTTTTCATCCAAGTGGCAGGTACCAGTAGATTTCACGCGGGAGGGAAGATGTCCACTAAACACCAAGATTCTCTGTGCACTCAAAGCAGATTCCAGATAGCCACTGAGTAGTGTAGTTCAGAACAGGAGTAAACTCATGGGCCAGTTAGGACTTTACCCTGGAAAGTAACTTGATAAGGTCTCAGCTGAGTCTAGCCAAGGTAAATGCTTCCCAGATCACGTTGGAAAACCAACTAGTGTTGGTTTTTCATTTGCGAAGATGACATGACATTCGGGACCAATCTACATAACTTTGAGCAAGTCCTCAATTTTTTCTAACCCCCAGTCTCCAAGTCTCTACAGAAGAGACAGTATGTCCTGTCCCACAAACCTCTAAGCTTCTTACAACCATAGGACATTATAAACTACAATCCTTGAGTATAACCAGTGAATACCACTTAGGCTTTGACAATATGTGTTTCTTAATACACCCCTCTGCTGTCCGAAGAAACAGAACCAATGGAGTGTACATACATATACCTAAGAAGAGATTTGTTATAGGAATAGGCTCACTCAGTTATGCAGGCTGAGAAGTCCCACAGTCTGCCCTCTGCAAGCTGGGAAACCAGGACAGCCAGTGGCGTCCTCCAGTCTGAGTGCAAAGGCCTGAGAAGCCTTGGCCAAAGGTATAAGTCCCGGTTGAGTCTGAAAGCCCGGGAACCAGGAGTTGTGGTATGCGAAGGCATGAGAAACCATGTCCTGGCTCAAGCAGAGACAGGGAGAGAGAATTGGCCCTTCCTCCTCCCTCGTTCTGTTCAAGCACTCGACAGACTGGGTGGTGCCCTGCCACCAGGAGGAGGGATCTCTGCTCTCCTCCCTGAGTAGGCCCAAGTAGGCCCGAGTAGACTCAGTCTACTGATCCAAACGGTAACGTCTTCCGGAGACACCCTCGCAGACACACACCCAGAAATAATGCTTTATCAGCTCTCTGGGCACCCCTGAGCTGTCTAAGCTCAGTCAAGTTGATGCATGAAATTAACCATCCACAGGAGACTTTCCTTACTGATCATGGTGTTACCCATGCCCACAACCCCATCTAAAGAAAACTTCCCTGCCCGTAGCATTTCATCATGGGGCAGCCACATGCTGTACCTGCTACCCCCATTGCCATCTTCCAATGACTCTCGTTGGACCAGGGTGACACATATGTCCCAAGGCAAGCAATTCATGAACTGGTTGATGGCCCTGAATTCTCATGAGGATAAAACCTTCTGGCCAATCTCTGGAATTTAAAACAGGGAACAAATGGGAGGGTGATCAAGCCATTAGGAGGGAAAACATAAAGCAGTAGAAACCATGAGCAGGAGAACGGAGGCAGAGAAAAGCTGCGGCAGGTTTGGGACATGACAGTGGAAAGGAACTATGCTCAAAGAAGCCGAGACGGAGAGAAGATCTAACGTGAGCTCGTGATGAGCCACCAGAGTGCAGAGCCACCAACAGCTACTGCCGACACCTCTACAGACGTCTCTAGCGTGGCTCCTGACTTTAAGAAGCCGGACTACACTGTGGTTTGGCCTCTGGTATTTCCTGGGAAATCCCTGTTTCCTCCTTCCCTGAGCTAGGTTCCCACAGGTCTCTGTCTCTTGCAGCCAGAAGGACTTAATTCATCTGACATCTGAGCATGTGAGAGTCTGCTCAGGCATTAATGCACCAGATACTAAAAGGGGCCTATCCCCAGTCATAATTACATGGACCCCTTCAAAGCCTGGCCATTTTGCTGAGTCCTCACAACCTGGGGGAAGACATCAAATTTTTTTTAAGATTTTATTTATTTACTTTTAGAGAGACGGGAAAGGAAGAAGAGATATGAAAAGCAAAAGAGAGGGAGAGAAACACCAATGTGTAATTGCCTCTTGTGTGTCGCTTGCTGGGGACTGGCCTGCAACTCAGGCATGTGCCCTGACTGGGAATCGAACCATGACCCTTTGGTTCAGAGGCCTGAGCTCAATCCACTGAGCTACACCAGCCAGGCCAAAAGACAAAATCTTTATGATCCTTGCCCTTCAACTTCTGCCAGGTGGCAGGTTGGGAACCTTGGACATAAACAGCCCTATAAGAGTGGGTGCTGATTTGCATAGTAGTTACACCAGAGCTTCAACAGATTCCCTTTTCTCTGCAATGGATCATGTTCCTCAAAAAAAAAAAAAAAGAATAATCAAGGGAAGGGGCCTTTAACGATCTCTATTTTCTCTTCCCCGTTTAACTCAGGCAGCCAGGGAGACAAGAATTTGTGGACTAAGCACTTTACTGGAGTGGCTGTTAAAGTGATGTGTGGAGGGGACAGCGGCAAAACCTGCTTAATGCTCAGAAACACCTGCTGGGAAATATTTTTTCTGCATGGGTTGCAAACAGCATTAAAACCATTTTCTTGCCTTTAACAAAAGAGGAGCGAGTGTAAGGGGCAGCCATGTTTCTCCATGGGCTGGCATCGAGGAAGAGAACTGGAGAGAATTAAGAGATAAGCACAAGGCCCGGGGAGTGGCCAGGGGGTTTCTGGTGAACTCTGGCCCGAGCACTCAGCCGTGCTGACCCTTGTTCTGCAGCTCTGAAAGCAACTTCTGGCTCAGACCATAAATTCCCCCTTGGCCACCCTCGTTTCTGAGCTCTAGAGGACTTCAGAGTGCCCTGTCCGCCTCAATTCCCTACAGCCAGTGTGGCTACAGCATTTTATTGAGTGCGGCTGCTGAGCAAAACACACATGCAGCTCCTCCTCTCTCTGGGGAGGTCATGAGCTGATATTTCCCACCCCACCCCCCATTCCTCCTTCCCTAGTTCAAGTTCCAAGCATCTTTCAGCAGAGTTACTCCGCTAGCCACCTAACTGGTCTCTCCATTTTCAGTTGCTCTCTGCTCCCCTTCATCCTCCACACTCGTTCCATAAACATCTAAAATGATACTGATCCTATCGGCCCAGTGTCCACCAATGTCAGTGGCTTCCTCTCAGCCATAAAATTAAGTCCTAACCTCTGACCCCTGCCTGCCACAAGCTGACTCAAAGCCACTGATCCATCTTTACATCTTCCATTGGGCTCAGACGCTCCCCTACACCCCTACAGCATGATTCCCTGTGCCTTCCTTGAGGGTTCTTCCCTCTCTGCCTTTGCTCTTACGATTTATTCTCCCTGGAGCACCTTTTTTCTGCCTAAACAATTCTAAATGTCAGACCCCAGGAGACTGAGAGATAATCGCATCATGGGCATAAATAGGACAGTTGGAAAGTAACAAGTTCAGAGTCACATAATGTTGAGGTTGAGGTGATACTGGGGCTTCCAAAAATGCCCAAGGGACTGGGAAAGTGCTTTACAGATCCAAAAGGCATATCCAAACCAGGACTATAGATTTAGGAGTCATTGTCTAGAAGACAATTAGCACTTAAACCACGGATTTTATCATGTTCACTAAGGAAGCAGGTGCTTTTGGGACGGCACATCTCTGCCCAGCTCGGAGGTACAGTGACACCTCAGTACTCCTCATCAGTTCCTCGTGGGACTCCTAACGAGGGCTAAAACCAAGGAGTGCAGAATGATGAAGCGTCTTCTCTTGTGAGGAAGTGTTGTGACTCACACAAGTTCTAGCCAGTGCAAGGAATCTGGAGCAAGCACCGAGCGCTGAACCATGTTTTTTCTTGTCAAAATGCGACGAGTACGGGGTTTGATGAGTTCTGAAGCTGCGGAGTACTGAGTTATGACTGCACTTTTATATACACAAAGCTCGTTTCACATATTTTCCTTCTCAAAATTTCATCAGGTTAAACTGGGCCACAGAAGAACCTGAATAATTACATGCTGATGAAGAAGAAAGAGTGGCTGTGTGAAGCCATAGAGGAGTGACAGTTTGTGGGTTATGCCAATGCTGATGTTCCCCCATGGGCCTCTTCTTTGGGGCTGTTCCTCGGGGCGGTCAGACACGGCCACACTGGCAGCAGTGAACAGCATTATTTTTGTGCCTTTTCCCCAGAACACACACAACCTTCCCCCTCATTGTGTCCTACCTGTGAGTAGCTGCACCAACGTTGTAAGTAGTGCTCTTACCTGTGAACGTTTCCTCTTCCTCAAAGGGCTATGCTCTCAGTGGAAGGAAGTCAAGGGCACCCCCAGCGCTGCTAACAGCATGGAAGCCCAGGTCAAAGAACACCTGATAGGTGGCCTTTCCTCGGCCCACTGAAAGTCCCTAGGGCAGAGCTGGTGACACCTGTAGCCAGACCCCCCCCTTACCAGACCTTGGCATCTTGGAAACTCAGGGGCAAACCAGATTCGAATTACCAAACGAACTGAGGATGGAATAAAGGAGAAACACTGGGTGAGACCATGGCCAGTGGCTTTGGGCAAACGCATGCATCCTCTTGTTGCCATTTTCAAAAGACCGGAGTCCTCTCAGCACACTAATTCCTCCCTGGATCACTGCTTCCCAGAGCAATCATATAAATCCATCTAACATTTAAGCAAAAGGATATTGAGCTTGGCAGCTCAGTACAGTGTATGTTTGCCTCCTGGAGTGATAAGGTCACCTACCAGGAAGGACGGGTGGAGGCGCTGAGTGCCACAACATGAGGTGGTCAGGCAAAAAAAATAATTGGGGAGAATCAAGCCAGAATCTCTAGGAAATGCAAGCTTGGGGTGTCCAGCTGCCATTAAGAAATGCAAAAAGTTCGAGACAGGTCAAAATGCAGCCTGGTATTGCAAGGATATGGAAATAGGCCTTCTTAGGTCTAGAGCCCCACAAAGAGGCAGGTTTTCAGCCCTAAATTGTTGAATTTCAACTGCTCACACCTGATCAGGTGATTTATTTGCATGTCGATTCACAGCCTTCTGAATCTAACTTGCACCCAAGCTTTCAGACAAAACACCCACATTTTTTTCATTACAGCCTGTCCCAGAAGCTGACTGAAACCTCTCAAAGGTTATGTCAGGAAACAGA
Source organism: Tonatia bakeri (assembly GCA_004024845.1). Taxonomy (NCBI): domain Eukaryota; kingdom Metazoa; phylum Chordata; class Mammalia; order Chiroptera; family Phyllostomidae; genus Tonatia; species Tonatia bakeri. The sequence goes on from PVIA01008991.1 coordinate 12,877, forward strand.
CATCTTCTAGTACTGCTGACAGGAGCGTAAATCAGTGCCACGTTTTGGGGGATTAACTGGGCAATGTCTCACACAATTTAAAATAAACGTAACATTTCATTTGGAAATTCCACTTTTAGGAATTTGTCCGAAAGACACATTTGCACACAGACCAATCAGCATTCACACTTGTCTCATTGCAGTGATTGTGTAACAGCCGAAAAATCAAGAACATTTGAAATGTACATCAAAAAGTAATCTGCTTAAAACATGCCGATGAAATACGAAACTCACCATTAAAAAGAATGAGGTGAGTCTAAAGGCATTATGATGGAACAGACAACCTCCTAAATGTATTGTTAAAGGAAAAAGGCAAGGTGCAAGATGGTGTGGTATCATGTTAAAGCCAAAAACATAGGATATAACATACACATACACACAGGAATGCACCAGCACATGTACACACACTCATAACCCTGTACACACATCTCCAGAAGGAGGCATAGAGCCTTACAAGTATACACAGGTAAAAACCACTGCCTTCCAAGTATGGAAGGAGAAATTTCCTTTAGGATGTTTGAATATTCTACCCTCTGCAAATATCATGATAGATGAAGGGGGGGAAATGTTAACATAGATTCCTTTGTAGGTTTCACAAGCATGTGAGCTACAGAGACCCTTCAAATCTATACATCCCAACCACTTCCAGCCCCGCAGGGGGGTAGAAGAGGGATCAAGAAGAGCCCGACCAAAAAATATTCACCTGCAATCATCTGTGCACATAGGCTACAATTCTGCACGTGATCCACGGTGGTTTTTTCCATTCTCAGGCACATTAACCCTGGTGCAACACCCTTTTCAGCCCCTTCAGCATACCATTGGTTTGCAGTGAAAACCAATTTTCACAGTAGCCTAAGAAAATAGGATTTAGAAAGGTGGATCTACTCACCTAGGGACATGTTCAAGTCAAATATAAGTGGTTTATTGGAGCTGATGGTGTGTCTTGAAACTTACAGAGATGGTCAACCTGCAACTTTCGAGCTGGCAGGTAAGAGAGACTTGCTTGGGTGCAGCTTTGTGTAGGAAACCTTCCACACCCCCCACCCCCCAGCCCCCAATTAAGGCACTACTTCCACCATGCCGACCAGCACACCACTTACCAAGCGTTACAACTGCCTATTTACGTATCTGTCCCTCGCCCTAGACTGTGGCTGTGCTAGTTCAGAGGCCACATCATCACTGCTTCCCCACCACTCAGCATGCGGCAAACACGAGATGCTATACATATAATACAAATTGACTGCAGCAGTCTCCCCGCAAGGTGGGCAGTGCCGGGCAGTGCTTGTCAAGCTCGCTCTGGGTGCTTGCGGCCTTTGCACAGTGTTGAATGTGGCTACCTTTTACTGTTACGTATGTTTTTGAGTCTGATACAGGGGGCTTTAAATGACAGAACGTGTAGGCAGAAGTTTGAATCATTATCGCTGTGCTACCTGAGGCAAGTTGCTTCATCTCCCAGAACGTGTCCTGTTATCCATGAAACAGAGACATCACCCACCTTCCCAGATGGAGGTGAGGAGGGAATGACATTATGCATGCGGCTACCTTGCACATGGCAGCCAGTAATTAAATGGCAACTGCTCTTGTCTTTTTTTTATATTTCACATGGAGCAGGTATTCTCTCTCTTACTCACCTGGCACCTTCCACATGTTCAGCATGGAGAAAACATATACTTTGAGGCTGTTAGACATGAGTCAGAATCTAGGATTTAGCTGATTGTTTAGCCAACTGTTCCCAGAGAAATTACCTCACCTCTGAGTCTGTTTCTTATCTGTAAAATGGCTATGTTCATACTTACGGGTTTGGGGTAAAGATTAAATGAGACGATACATTTAAAGTATGCAAAGCCTGAGTGTAAAGTGTCACTAAATAGTAGCACTTACTATAATCTATAGAAAAACACAAAACTACCTTAACTGGTGTGGCTCAGTTTATTAGGTGTCATCCCGCAAAGCGAAAGGTCACCGGTTCAATTCCTGGTCAGAGCACATGGCTGGGTTGCAGGCAACTGATTGATGTTTTTCTCTCGCAACAATGTTTCTCCTTCTCTCCCCCTCTCTTCCCCTTTCTCTTAAAAGCACAGAAACCCCTTGGCACAGTGGAGCTGTGAGGCATGAACACGGCTCCTGCTGTCTTACTGCTTCCCTGGGGAGGAGACAGAGACGACATGCGGAATGAGGAGACGCATTCTGCTAAAAACTAAGAAGTCTTCAGGGGCTGTGATCAGCCCCAGGAGTGAGAAGAATGATTTGTCTAAGGAATCCCACCACTTCACTGACAGCGGTCGCGGAGGACAGCCACTAACAGGTCCCACTGGAAAGTTAGGCAACCGCCCGGTACGCTGGGCACTGCATTCCCCATTCCTGGACACAGAAACCGAGGCTGACTAACCGACCAGGCACATAAAAAGTAGCAGAGCTGAACTTTAGACCTAGAACTCTAGACAATTACCCCAATGCTCTTTCTACCACATCATCATCTGCCTTTGGGGGAAAATGAAAGAATAATAGTGATCATAACCTACCCAAATAATAATAAGAGCTGAAATTTCTCTAAATATAATTTTGAAAAGTTAAAAATATAACCCTTTCACACAAAGATCAAGTGAAGGAAAAGAGATTTACATAGGCAGGAAAAGATAAGACAAAATAAGTCCGCTAGATTTGTTAAATTTCGGTCCTAAGGGGTAATAAAACTTTAACCTTTGAGGTAATCTCCTTCGGTGGACAGAGACTGTTTGAATCTCTACTGAACAAAGACCCACAGGTTACTGTGGAACTTCAAGGGGTCTGGTTCCTGATAAACGATAAATAACAAGATGAACAAAGGTACAGGCTCTGAAATGAAATGACCCTTGGTCAGTACGACACTGAAGGGACATGCGGTCCTCTTTCCCCCAGTCTGAACAATCTTTTAAATGTATTAAGTTTGTTTACTTTTTGGAAGGCCCTGTGTTAACATTTATGTATATTGCTTCAAGCGACCCTCACCACAGTTCTATGAGATAGTTGCTATAAGTATCCCATTTTTACAGATTAGAGAAGTGAGGCACAGATGGGGCCCAACCGCTAGTACGTGGTACAGCAGAGACTCCAGTCCAAGCTGACGACAGACCTCCCCCGCCAACATGCCACTCTGTCCTGCCAAGATGAAGCCCCGTGGCATCGGCCTTGACGAGGGGGCTGTGCCTCACTGTTGTTGAATCCCGAGCACCCGGCCTACTGTCAGACAGACAGACAATCAACAAGCGTAAGTTTTGCTTCTCGAATCGGGAGCCAGGACTGAAGAAACCTCTGACCCAGACCGTGAACTGTCAAGACCCAGTATGCGCTGGGCACTGAGCTGGTGCATGAACTAACTCCAGAGTGAAGCCAAACTACCCAGCAGCCAACAGCTGCTAAGTGAACCTAGGAGACAGGGCCCCACACTCACAGAGCTCACCATCCAACGGGGAAAACAAACGTGGAAGAAGCCTGACAGCAAAGCATGGTATGCATTGTGACCGGGACAGAGTCCAGGGTGCTGTGTGGGACCATGGAAGGTGGGCTTCATGTGGTCCAGCGGTCACTGGAGGATGACCTTTGGCCATCTGTGACCCTGAGAAACCATCCCTTTCCATTTCAGGCCAAAGTCAAAGAAGAGCTGACACGTCAGCCTAGTGGGCCTGTCCCTTCTTATCAGACCATCCAACCGTGCTGTGCATTGTGAATGTTCAAATAATATTCGACTGATTCATCCATTTGAACAGAGGAATGAAGTAAGACTGTTTTGGGCAAAGATTAGATTCTGCCAATAATATGTTTAATCTAAAAAGACAGATTTGAAGATTTCATCTCGAAGCTGAAAGAAGTGTGAGCTGTCACTGAAGTGTCATCTGCTCAAGGGAAATGACCCCCTGCTGCTTCTGACCATGCAAGAACCCAGAGTAAGGGGGAAAAGATGGTATTTCTCCAGGAAGAAGGAAAGGAGAGCCATGCTTGTAAGGGTTGTGACTCATGTCTTCTCCTGAGAGGGGAGCCTCTTGCCAGCTCTAAAGAAGAGAGTTGGACCCAGTGAGTGAGCCTGACAGGGAAGAAGCCAATGACATATTTTATTCGATTGAAGCTGCTCTGTGTTTGCACAAGCCTTTATGGGCCTTAGCTAATGTAGCATGGGCCAACGCACAGGAGCTCCAGACCGACCCTCAGGAGTTAGCCTAGTGGGCTGGTGCTTCCACAGCCAGCCGACACCAGGCCCAGACTCACTTCACCCTTTCCCAGAATTCACAGCATACAACTCTCTGCATACCTCCAGGCCAGAGGATTCCAAATGTGCCTTATCCAGCTGGGCATCCCAAGAGCTGACCCCAGTGCCTGGAGCACAAAGAGACCTCATAAATGCTTATCCTCTCCAGGGGGTGCCGGCTGTGCCAAGCCTGGGGTCTCCTGGCCTGGGCAGGTCCCTGTTAACAGTGGGGCAGAAAGGAGCTTTGTGTCACACCCTTCTTAAAGAAGAGCTTTGCTTCCTTCGCTGTGACAGAAATTCAATGAAAAGTCATGTGATTTGTGGAGCCTGGCTTTATTGAGTGGGGATGGATGGCCCAAGGACAGGCCAGCCTCTGGGGTAGGGTGGCATTAGGCCAGTGAGCTCTTCTGGGGGGGCAGGGGGGAGGACAAGGCAGATGAAGGACAGCCATTTTTAATGCAGCTCTGAGCCCTTTCTGCAGGGAATTTACTTCTAAAGCTTTGAGCGTGGGTCTTTGTCACCTAGGTCTGAGTCTTTCCATAGTGAGAACTCCAAGGTGGCTTCTGAGAGGACGTGGGAGATGTGATTTTGAGTCTTTTTTTTTTTAATTTCTTGAGGTTGATGCTAGATACATCTAATTCTCCAGGTGTCCTGCAACACGGGTTGAAAAAGCAAAAATGTGCGGATCATTGTAAAGCCCCACAGTTCTTTGTCATTGCCTGATCGAACCAGGGCTTTCGAAACGGTTTGTCTACCCTTCCAAGGAGTATATCAGCCATGCTGATAGGAGAGGGTTTGTTTTTCCAGGCTCTAGAGTTTTGTGTAAATTAAGTACCCCAACTCTCTAGGCCAGAGGTTCATAGTGACATTTTATTGGGACACAGCCATGCTCCCTCCTTTATGTGCTTCCCACGGCTGCTTTTACCCGAAGGCAGGACTGAGTGGTGTGTCCAACACAGTGGGATCCACAAAACCTAAAACTTTCACTGCCTGGGCCAGTGCCAAAAAATGCTGCCAACCTCTCCTCTGGGCTATCCACATATTTTGCATTCTTTCCAGGTGAAAAAAAAAACAAGGCCATTTCCTTGACACACTACACTAGAAACTTGAACTGATCTTCTCTGCCCATGATCATGTGAGAAAGTATCATCAGAAGCATAACAATGATAATTTTGTAGCTATTCCACAATGCATTTTAGTTCCCCCCAAACGCCCCATCCCCTCACCCGACCCCCACCCGGACTCACAGTCTGCTGCAGCCTCTGAGTGCTTTGCCCCAAAGCAGGGGGACTCCTTTGCCAGCCTTCTGCAAGACAGTAGGTGCGGAGCTCAGGCTGCTGTGAGGGGGGATTTTATGTTGTGAATGGGCTTGACAGGATTCCCAACCCACTTATTTACAGCAAGAATGAAGTTGTTTTTAGCAGTGGAGGAAGGTGTGGCATCTTCCCATCTGCCGTGGTGAACCGCTCAGTAGCTCAGCGGCTGAGGGGGGCGTATCAATATAAAACATTTGAAGACGTGTCTATGGCCAGGGGACACTCAGGTTGTAAATACTCGTACTTTGAGGACCGTTCAAGGGTTTTGATCTGGGCAAGGCACCTCTTTGCTGACCTCCATTGCTCCCCAAGCACGCCAGGTGCATCAGCTCCTGCCCCAGTAAAGGCTGCGCTCTCACGGACAGTGGGGAGAACCTGGCAGTGGCCCTCGAAAGATCGCTTGCCCGTGGACACCAGCGCCATCCGCCCCCAGCAGCAAGGGACTTCCTGTGCTTTTCTGCATTGGCAGCCGCAAGTTGGCGCTGGGCTAACGAAGCCATCTCCCCTGAGTATCAACTCATAAAAGATATACCACAAACTAAATTTGGACTTCGTGCTTTTCATCTCCCCTTGCCTGGAACAATGGTGTAGTTAATCTATCATTGCTTTCAAGTATTTGTATTGGTTTCTTCAAGAGGCATTATCCTGTATGCTACTGGCTTGTGGAATTATTATAATCTCTGCAGTGAACCTGTGTTGAATAAAATACGAGCAAAACAATCTCAGTCTCTGAGCATAATTTTGCTGCCTGAAACAAAGCAGATCCACACACGACCCTCGATGGTCAATTATACCCAAAATGAAGAAACCACAATTCTCCTGTGCCGGCAGGACAATGCAGCCCTGGTTAAACAGAAACTATGTTGAAGCCACTTGGTCAGTCGCTTTTTGGACAGAATCTCCTAGTTAATGCTATTTGTCGCTGGCTCAGTTTCCCTAATTCCAAGCTAAGTGTTGATCTTCTATTCTCTGCTCAGCCACTGCCAGGGCCAGAAGTCACATGTGGATACAGTATGCGAAGGGCAATGGGGGAAGAGGCACTAGCTATCAGAATTTATCAACACCAAAAGTGGTTAAGCCTACACATCACCAGATAAACTTGTGGTTAGTTCACTTGTTCTTTCTTTGATTCATTCGTTCATTTCTTCATTCAACAGATATTTAATAAACACCTAAAGCATGTCAAGCATTGACCTACATTCTGGGGAGATGGAAATTAACACAGCAGACAACAGCTCTACCTCCCGGGGCTTATGTTCTGATCTGAGAACAAATAAACAAGTAAATGAGCAAAATTTACAAATTGTGATCATTGCCAGGAAGGGGACCAGCAGGGAGAAATTGTAGAGAGGAACAGGGAACCTACCAGCAGTCTCGTTTCCTAGCATAGCATACGACCTGGTACCGTACACAGAACGAGCGCTGCTTTAATCTTAAGTGATCGAATGTGAAACCAAATATTTAAATTGCTGTATTTACTGTCACTCCTGTGGGACCGGCTCAGGGCAACTTCGATTTGTAGACAAGACAAAGAGGAAGAGAAGGAAGGCTTAGACAGCACTCCTTGCCTCTAAGGAAATTGCAATGTACAAAACAACAATCCCCTTCCAGAGAATTTGCAATGACAAGGCACGTACTTTACAAAGATCTGACTCGACAAGCTAATCTGGAAATCAGAACTGAGCTCAGTGGTTAAGAGAACATCCAGGTCCAACGCCAGGCTCCGATACTCACCCATTATGTAACTTCGAGCCAAGTCTTAACATGTCCAAGCCTCACTGCCTCATCTTTAAAAGGGGTGTAAAAACAGTACTGGCTTCTTAGGGTTATTATAGGAATTCAGTGACTTAACATTATGAAAACCACTTAGCTGAGCCAAGCAGGTTGTGTGCATTTAATAAATGCTACAGTTCCTTAGCCTCCATGTGCCTATTTCCTTATCTGTGTGAAGAAGATAACATCCCTACCTCACAGAGACATTGAAAGGATTAATGAATTAATCCACATAAAGCACCTCACCTACAGCAGTAAGTGCTCAATGCATATTAGCCAGTATTATTAATAATATGATTCATTTGCGGGTGACAGTGGATGTGAGCCCAGCCCATTTTAAAAGCAGAAATGAGCAATCTGAGTCCTAAATATCCAAGCAAATCTACAAAGGAATCAGAGGAACTGAGTCAGACCCACCTAAACCACTGATGCCCTTAGAATAAATTCTTCATCACTTGTGATGGAGAGGATGGGGTGTGGGAATCCAGCATTACTCTAAGTGTCTCAAAGCTCATATGCCCGACATGGCATTGATCACCTCCTCTGAGTTCATTCACATATCCAACTTTCATTTTCTGGATCACGTTCTTCTGGGTATTATTATACTGAGTCCTCGGAAGTTCCTGCTACTGGAGAAGGGCCAAGGTTGGAGCAATCACACTGCCTTTCATCTCTTCGCTCTGAAGGTCTATTTCTGCTCGATTCTGCAAGTTCCTTGTGGACAGGACCCACACCTGCGTGGGTCTTGCTGTGTCCCTGATGCCTAGGAGGTACCTATGGGGCTTGGGCTGTGTATGTATCATAAGTACAGAATTCAGAATATAAGTACATAAGTACATAAGTACAGAGGCAGGGAGGAACAGAAGAAATGGGTGGTGAGTGCCCCTATAAGGGTTTTTACATGAGTCCCCCACCTTCTGATGAGAATGTGTACATGTGACTCAGGCGCAATCAAGCCTGGTACAAGGATGGGCACATGATTTCAGCTGAGCTGATCACAGGGCCCCCTCCAACTTTCCTGGCCAGAGCTGGTAACAGAACTTCTTTTCCTCTCTGGCCACAAGCTATGAGAAGGGAAGCTGGCTGCTGTCTGAGGGCACGTTTTCCCCTGCGTGGGGAAAAGCCTTATCGGGAACGGAAGCAAGATGATGCCACACAGAAGGTGCTAAGAGAAGTGAGAATTCAGACAGGGCCCAAGTCCCCATATCTAGTCGCCACGGCCACCTCTGCACCTGCCCTTTCCACAACTTCCGTCAACAAAAACCTAGAGCTGGACAATAGCTGAAGTGGTAAAAACAGCTTTTATTCAAGAACTTTCGCATTTGGGGACAAGAGATCTTGGTATAGAACGGGGCTCATTTCTGAACACATGTATGGTCAAGTACAAGTGGAAATTTACAGACAAGAATCCAAAAGGAGAAGGGGGGCTGGAAAATTACTAAGAGGAAAAATCAAGGGGCAGGCGTAAGGGGGATTCTGGTGAAACCTGATAACAAGATTCTTGCTGCAGGCAGACCAGGGTGGTCAGACATCACCTGGGGGTGGCGGAGGATAAGGACCCGGTGACATATCAAGGGTGGGAAGATGGGGGACTCTTGCTAAACCATCTTGGCAGAGTTCTTGCTGAAACTGGATCATACAAGGCAGTGCACAGACGGGCTTAGGAGATGTTGCAGGGGCCTGACTGAAGCCTGGTCAAGCAAAGAGTCTTTGTCACGTACTTAGACTGCGATTTTCCGTGAGTGTGCTGCAGTGCACTGGTGTGCCACAGAACTTTTAGAACATGCAACAGCCAACTATTTAGTCAGGGGAACTGACCTCTTTTCCCTTAGACTGTCAAATTAAAACCAAACCAAACAAACAAAAAAAAAAAGACAACAGCCAACACAACAATAGCCATCTGGTGTGAATGAATCAAAATAATACCTATTTTTTGTCAGGTCAGCAAAAAAATACAATATATTTTTTGGTGTGCTGCAGAATTTTAGTAATTAGTTTATGTGTGTCATGAGATGAAAAAGGTCAAAAATCGCTGATTTAGACCAATGCAGTACCCTTTTGCTTAAGTGAGTCATGTTCCTCTTCCTTCCTTATATCCTAATGTCTAAGGAGACTCAAAGAAGAGAGGATCCAGTCCATTATCCACAGTAAAAGTGACAACACAACTATCATCGGTTGAGGGATTACTCTGTGTCACACACTGTATTAAGTATATTTCTCTGCATCATTTCATTAAATACGACTCTATGCGGTAGACACTAACATTATCCCTTTTCCACAAGGGCAAACAAGCACAGAGACGTCAAGTACTTTGCCCAAGGTCACACAGCCAGAAAGTGGCAGTGCTGAGACTCAGACTGTGTCCATGTGACACCAGGGCCTACCACAGACGCACGCCAATGCCCACAGGCCTCCAAGCATGTTTTCTGGACTACCTGCATTCAGGTGACTGGGGTGCTTACTCAAAGTGCAGATTAGACCCCAGCCTCCTTTACCGAATCAGAAGCTCAGTAAGGGGATTAGACATACTGTAATAAATTGAGGGAGGGTATTTCGGGACAAACCAGGACATGCCATTTTCTTGGCGATACATTCTCACCGGTATACTCACTATTCACAGAAATAGACCCAGCAAATCAACGCTGATATTGTTTCCGTCTTTCCCAGTCAAATGAAATACCAACGTAGGAAAATCAAGAAAGCATTTCCCTGGTCTGTCCCCTCTCACCCATGCACAGGTGGAGCCACTGACTTAAAAAATATCAAGGGGAAACAAGTTTAGCAACTTCACTTCGAGAATATTATAAATAGTCCTCCCCCTTTACTTCCTTCAGCGTGTGGCTGAGCACTCCAAGGAGATAAGCAGCCTTCATGTTACTTCTTTAATTGAACAGTTTCAGACAGAATCTCTGAAAGTACTTGGAGCTCCAAGAAGAATTTAGTTAGATAATATAACAAGAAGTCATTCCGTGTAGGTTCAACTCTGCCTTTGTCATTTTTTCCTTCTGAATTGCTTTGCTTTCTCTCATTCTGAAAAGACATTTTCGTTTTATTCTCACATCTGAATTTGTTTGGGTCCTCACCCCCACCCCCCACCCCCGCCCTGGCCCGGAAATCATGCTTCCTTGCTGCTTCTCCGTTGTTTTATTTATTATACTTCACCCCTCATTAAGTTTCTCCCCAGAAAGGTTTTATCTGTATGTTGCAGACTCACCTCTCTCCTGACCCGCCACTAGGAGATGATGGACAGCTGTCCTAATTATGTGTCACTCTCCTCCAGCAAGAACTGTGCTTGCACAGGAAGGGAGAGGGCAGAACAATGACTATGAATAGAGAGTTCAGCACCTGCTTGTCTGAGCGACAAGAGATCATGCCTGGGTTTGCAATTCCATCCTGAATCTCCTCATTTTTGTTTTTGTCAGTAGGAGGTCCTGAATCCAGTTTCCGCCACAGCTATGGCCTTTCCAGCAACACTGAGGGGACAGGAACCCTGGGAACTCCAGAAACATCAGGAATTTTAGTAGGGCCCCTGGTAGCCCGAGCCCACCAGAGGAACAACTTCACAAATTTTTCTGAGTCTCAATATTACAATGTCTCCACCTATTTCCTCCAAATCTCATCACTGACCCCAACCCTTGCCCTTCCCCCCGCCCCACCACCAGCTGCCAGGGCAACCCACCCAGAAAGCAGGAGAAATTTCCTCCTGCGTATGCATCTGGAGTCTCATTTGTTATTTCCTGATTTACATCACTATCAAATAGGTCTCGGCCAAACTCTGTGACTCATACCAACAGCAGACAGGAACATAAAACACAAATATTTACAACCCTAAATAACTAAATTCAATATATCTTATAAGGTGTGCTACCCCCAAGCCTCTAGACCATAGCGCAGACATCTTAAGGCAGCATGGGGAGCCATAGGAAAGCTGTTTCACAAATATATGGTCCTTGAAGGCTCTCAGGCCTTGAGGACAGGTCCGACACACAACAGAAGGATGGGGTGGGAGGAACTAGAAGGCTGTGTTCCTGTCTGATTCACACCAGTTGTCTTTGGATATTGAATTTCTGAAAGTTGACTGACTGGCTACCCTGCAACTCATTTTCTTAACTTGGCCTCCTAAGGCAACAAATAAAGCAATAAACAGTGTTTCATTGTTATCATTTTAACTAGGAATAATAAAGGAGTAAGAATGCCTCCCGTCAACTAACACCATTTGGCCACTTTGCTGCACGGATTGGTTGATTTACAATGATGTTAATTAACAAGGGAGGGATTTCTCACTGTGATGCTGTGTATTGTAAAAGGAACAGGCATGTGTAGCGTCACCTGCCAATGACCTGAAGTCTACTGACACTCCCGGACCCAACTGAGGACTATGTTCTCGGGGTCAACGACACAAAACTGAGGAACAGCCTACCTCGATAGAGAACTTACAGGCCACTTTGGATCTGATCAGACATCGACACACAGACTTCTACCCAACCTTCTCTCACAATCTAGATAAAACTTCTCTCACAGTCTAGATCTAGCTCTTTTTGGAGGAAACTAACGTACCTTTCTTAAGGGATGTGAATCTCCCTTGCCCAGCAAGCAATCAACACAGCTTCGTTCTGGACTATGTAGGTGGCCTCAGGTCTGTTCTGTAACAGTCCCAGCTACTCTTCACCTCTACAGTATTAACTGCCCAAACACATAGGCTTTATTTATCATGGACTGGTACGTCCATTTATCCATCCATCCGCATAGTTATTATTCCATTCATCCAACAAATGCTGCAGTGCTTACCAACCTTTTTCACACCATACACACCTTGACAACTTTAATTCATATTGGAGTAAACAGAGGAAGCTGCTAGAAGGTGGGAGGAGACTGCCCCAGAACCCTGAAATTCCCTGTCTCTGCCAGTACCCCCCAAGGGCTGAGCCATCAGTAACTTAGCATACCCATTACCCTTCAGAGCACACATTTGTGCCAAAGCATCTGGGTGGGCATGGAGGGGGGAGGCAGGGGGTAAATTCTTAACGATTGTATTCCAACCAAGAACTGGGCTCAACCACACACATACAATGAACAAGTGTGGTCCTGGCCCTCATGAAGCTCACAGCCAAATGAGGACAAACCATGAACAAATGATTTCAACAGTAACAAGCACAGAAAAGAAAAGTTAGGGGGGTGGTTCAAGCCCATAAGAGGAGTCCGCCCAAACTGGGGAAGCCTGTTGATCAGAGCTCAGTGACCTGGGGAAGGGAAGGAGAGAGCTGAGTCAGGGTTAGCCCCGTGGGACGGTGAGAGGCGTATTTACGGAGGCGACACTCTGGAAAGGAGTAGCTCTGCTGGGCAGTTCTCCCTCTTTTTGAGATTATCACAACACCTGACTCCTTCCTCTCTTTGTAGTCATTGACCAGTGGACCATGGTTGCAGATCTAAGCTATTTCCCAAACATAAAATAATCTCCCAGGTATGTTACATTGCCCTTCATATTTGCATACCATTCACACATTACCCATTATAAGAAAACACCACCACCCTTATTTGAAAGCTGCAGAACACTGAGAAGCAGGCTAATGGTGCATAACATTTTTCAAGTACTTAACAGTTCTCTAGCACTTAACACACGCCAGCCATGGTGGTGAGCGTGTATACACAAGCTGTATCTTCCGAGTCCTCACAACAACTCTGTAAAGCAGATACTGTGTGTTTCCCCACTTCCAGATGCAGAAACTGAAACTGAAACAGAAAGTCACTTACTTACCCAAGGTTGGCAGTGATGGAGCTCAAGCCGAAAGCAGGCAGCCCGAAGCCAGAGCCGTTCACAACATTCGGCAAAACCACCTCCACTGTGGCGAGACCAGAACAACTGAAGACCACAGCCAACACAAGCATTCATTTTCCTACAGTGATACTCCCCACGTGCTCATGACCACAGACACTAGCTCTGAAACCTGAGCTCTAGGCTGGAAGTTGTCTTTACATGGCGCCCTAGTATTGGAAAGGTAAACTGATTTCTACAGCGTAGAAACTGTTAAACTGACACAGAAATGCCAGGAACAGTGGTAAGGAATCAGGTAGAATCTTAGAATCGCAGGCTTAATCCTCTGCCAGTGACCTTGGAGAACGGGAAGGTCGAGCAGCTCTGGTTGTCCTGCAGCCTTAGCTCTGGCGTCTGAACCCGGAGCCTTCGCAACAAAATCACACACAGCTGTTCTCAAACTTGCACGTGCTCCCAGGTGATAACAACGCTGGTCTCGGGCCACAGTTCCAGCTCCAGAACCTGCTCCTCTTTTAAAGATGCAGAAAGTGAGGGATAGCAGGATGAAATGACTTGCTCGGGATCACATGCCAGTTTTTGACACAGCCAGGAGTCTTCTATTATTTCTCCCCTCCTGCTTTTCCCCATCTAAAACCTATATTTTTTCTATGTATTATTTTCTCTTTGCAACAACAGAAAGTGTGTCCGTCATTGAAGTAAATATGGAATTAGGAAGTGATTACGTTGAAAAATAAAGTAGGACCATGCTTCTACAATAAACTATCTTGAAATAAAATACATAAATCCCTCTCAGTTTTTCACTGCTATGTTTAAAGATTTTACTTATTTCACTTTAGGGAGAGAGAAAGGAAGAGAAAAAATGATGTGTGATTGCCTCTTGCACACGTCCCAATGGGGGACCAAACCGGCAACCCAGGCATGTTCCCTAACCAGGAATCGAACCAGTGACCTTTCACTTTGTGGGACGACACTCAACCAACTGAGCAACACCAGTCAGGGCACTCTTGTATTTAATGAGCCCTCTCATTCATTCTACTTGGCCCAAGGTCAACACCACAGAAGTTCACTGTTAGAATCAGGAATCCTAGTTTTCCACACAAACCTGAAGACTCTTGTTGCATCTCCAGTGATTCTCAAGTCAGAAAAAACTAGAGCCCATTCCCAGTTCTAGTTTTCCTGCAGGTTGTCAGTCCTCTCTTCTAGCCTCAGTTTTTTCTTTGTTTTTGTCTTTTATATATAAAATGAGGGGCGTAGCCTCTAAGTCCCTCGTGCGGCTCCAACTCTCTACAAAGCTGGGTAGAGGAGGAAGCCACACGCCTGAACCGAAGAAAGCCTGAATGATGGGGAATTCTGCTTCAGTAGTGCTCCCATCACACGTAACCACGGGGAAACCAACAGGCGAGGAGAATGGTGTCGAGGGGGTGGTGGTGAACAAGAGGCAGGAGGGGCTGTACGGAGCCGTGTGGACCTGGGCCTGAAAAGACGGGAACCAATGACTCAGCACATGCACGGCGACTCGTTTTGTTTACCCTCCCTCCTTCTCCCTCCCTCCTTCTCCCTCCCTCCTTCTCCTTCCGGTGGATGAGTAGATGCGGACTCGTGCAAGGGTTTTTTTCAGACCACTTTCACTTACAATGATTTTCTCTTTTCTGCTTGGCCAAAAAGACCAGAGAAGCAAAGGAGGTGAGGGCATTTTTACAGCAGAAAAGACCCTGTGGAGGAGCTCGGAGCCCTGCTGGTCCAAGGAAAGCCCACTCCCTGCACAGCAGCAAAACACAGGCCCGCCGGAAATGTTGTAAAGCCACATCTGCCTCCTTTCCAGGCAGATGGATGAAACTGTCAGAAGACTACAGCCCTATCATTTTGGAATTAACACCTGTCAAGGAGAAAAGAAAACTATTTTAGGTGCATAAACTGTCCAAGAGTCAAGGTCAGAAGCAAGCAGGCCTTTCTTATTTTATTCATTTTTTTCCACAGGTATGAAAAGATGATATCTAGCAGATGGAGGCTTTTAGCATAAAATAAGCTCTGTGACTGCATTCACTCACAAAAACAAGAAATATATAGCTAGCGATGGCCATCTGCTTCTTAATCTTAAGGTAGAGGGCAGGAAAAGTATTCAACTTTAGTTTTGGGGATTTACTGAATAATCATTATTATTTTCAAGCACAGACACCATTAACAGCTCACCTACGATATTGTTTGTCATCTAAGGTCTTGCATATCGTATGAGGGTCTTTGCCAGAATGATAACACCAGGCGTCAACATACATATCTCAGTAGCCCTTTAAAAGAAAAAGGTGACTATGTTTGCAAATTAGTACCGGAGTGTCCATTCTGGTTCAGAGTTCAATTTGCATTTGAGCATTCTTCTTTGCTCTAGGTATACACTTGCCCAGAAGTGGAGCAGTTTCCAGTATTAAGGGAGATGAAAAGCTGATGGGATTTATTGTCTTTTCTTGAGACTTCCAAATCAGATCCATGACACATTGAGATATCCTCATCTCTTTGGACACAATATTAAGCCAAAGCAGTTAAACCAATGGTGTCCAGGAGACTATAAAGGTCTGAACTGATCACTGACTCAAGGGAAAGTCATCATTGGCTTTTGTACCTAAAGTAGCATTGCCAGTCCCACATAAGAACCAATGGGAAGCTCACTACTTCTACCCGCCCCCCATGTGACTACTGCCAGCTCTGTTTAGCAGACCTTTCTTCCTCTGTTGGGCCAAAGGTCTGTCCTCCCGAAACTTCAGAAAAGCAGGCCTGACTTGCTATAAAGTCAACTTGGAGCTCCACCAACCAGTATTATTCACAGCTCAATCCTTTGCACCAATATTTATACCATATTTATGTCTATGCTGATTTTTTTTTATAAAATAATTACTGGTGCTGGCCTTTACCACCACTTCATGCAAAACAACAGCAGGCCATTAATTCTTAAAAACAAAAACATCTTTGGGGGGGTAGAATTTTGTTGACCCTTAGCCTTTGGGGGGTATTATGAGAACTAACATTTTGAGGTGTGCAGCTGTGCTGTTCTGTACAGTAACCACAAGCCACATAAGGCTGTTTTAATTAACAAGTAAAATTAAAATTATGTTCCTTATTCACTATTATATTGTCATATAATAATGCCATATTTCAGGTCCTCAATATCTGTGGCTAGTGGCTACTATATTAGACAATATAACATAGAACATTTTCATCATTTCAAAAATTCTATTAGAACAGCACTAGAATTTTAATTTAAAAGGGATCTCTCAGGTATCTCTAGTTCTATCTGCCATTTCATCTAGGACTTTCTGTATATATAACATCCCAAACGGAGTCAAAAAATAAAATTTGAAGAAGGGAAAGTGAAGATGTTTAAGGTGTTTCTGAGAAGTTCACCAAAGTAATTAAGACCTGAGATTTGAGGGTGTGAGCTTCGTTCAAAATCTTGCTCTCCTACCTGCTGCTTCTGTAATGTGGGCATGTCACCTCATGTCTAAGCCTTGGTTTCCTCACTGCCCACAGCCTATCCAGTCTCTCTCCACTTCCTTCCTCCCTGGTAAGAGAACCCAATATATTTCAGTAGTTAACAGAAATCTCTTGATTTCAGAAGGGTAGACCCCACCACAGATCTAGGAGAAGCCGTACTGTATGATGAGAGGTTGGAGGAACTCTGCTGGACAGGAATTCCCTTCCCAAATAAATGGACAACACCTTGTGAAGACAAAATTTTCCATCTCCTTTTTTTTCTGCTGTGTGGACGTAATGGCTGGAGCTAGAGCAGCCATTTTGCAGCCACGAGGCATCAAGCATGAGGACAAACACCAGCATGCTAAGTGTGGAAGAACAGAAGAGATTTGGTCTCTGAATAGCATCATTGAACAACCACATACCTCTTTACTATTTATGTGACAAAAATAAACCCCTATGTAAGCTTTCATAAGTTCTGTTTACATTTACCTATATTCGAAAGCATTCCAAATCAATATTTCATCTTCTATCAGTTAGAGTTAGGTTTGGCCATTTGAATAAAAACCTCAAACAATGGAAGCATTAAAGATAGAAGTTTATTTCCATCTCAGGTAAATCACATCTGCAATAGACAGTCAAGAGAAGGTATAGCTCCGTACTCACCAGAGCCTCTTACTGCCTCTCTTTCTACCACCATTACAGCACTTGGCTTCCATCCTCAAGTTTGCTTCGTGTTCCAAGATAGCTACTGGAGTACCAGCCCTCACAAAAGCATTCCAGGCAGCAGGAGGGAGAAAAAAGGAATAAATGGGCACTTCTTCCACATGAGTTAGCTTCATGTAAGCAGCCAGTCTTAAAAGTTCCACACAGCTTCTAAGCTCGTCCTTTTTAGCCATCTGTCAGACCAGCCACATGGCATTCCTGGTTGAAAAGCACCCTGGGAATGTAGTCTTTCAACGAGAGTCATTACCATGCCAGTAAAATCAGCGTTCTTCCCTTCAAGAGTAAGAATTCTTCTCGGGTGCTGACTGCTGTAAGATGAAATAAGCGGGCACAGTCCAATGTTGGGCACGGTGTATGACATACAGTAAGCCCTGGATACAAGTGGAGAGTGGGCTAGGAAGTGAAACGTCTTTGCCTCTGAGTCACTACGCAACTGGTTGGTCTTTGTGGCATCAGAGGTGTTCCCCAAACTTCAGTGGCTTGTGGACCATCTCCGTGACTTTCCCGCATTCGTATTCCACCTGTGCTATTATTTTCTTTCAATCAACTTGTCTCTTAAACTTGAATTTAAGCATACTATTCCCCTATATAGGAAACAAATATTCTTCTAATAAAGCAAAAATGATAGCTATTAAAATAAAACACTCATGTTGGATATTACCTAAAACCACCTCACGTTCCCCACTTCAGAAAACATTTCTCTATTGAGCGCTCTGGAGTAAATGAGCTCTGTGATGGATTGCCTCTGGTTTGCTTAGGTCATGAATCAATCTTGGCTGCTATTTATTTGCTCCATCTAACATTGTACGATGGAGATTATTCCTTAGACATCTTTAGCAATTAGCAAGACCGGCATTTTCTTTGGGTTCCACCAACCTTTAATGAGAACTGACGGCAAGAAGAATATGGTTATGGGACCTAACAGAAAGCTGACACGTTCAGCAGCTCTCTTTTCTATTTTTTTTAAGATCCGGACAGAGTCCTACTAAGAAATAATTATTCAACACACTGTCAGCTTCCATGTCTTTCCTTTTTGATCTCTAATTGGTCTGTATTGAACGTTCGCTGCCAGACATCCTACCGTGACGTCCCACAGTCTCCAGGATGCCTCCCTGTGCTCCTCTGCCACACCCCACACTCTTGTCAGAGCAGGCCTGGCATTTTCAAGCCTCCATGCCGCTCCTCATCCACTGCTGGCATCACAAGACCCTCACATGTAAACTGGCAGTTTTGCCTTCTGCCCCATTTAACCACGAAGCTTGTCCTGACGATAAAGTAAGACCATCCAGGGAACATTCTTGGGAAAGTGAGAAGACCTATACAGTTTAAGAGGACGTCACCTAAGTCGGGCTGAAGTTGTTCCCAGCGGGGTCTCCGCAGCCCGAGCACCTGGCTCAGTGTCATTTACGTGCTGTGTGACCTTGGGGAAGGTCCTGTATTTCTCTGTGTCTCAGTTGCTTCCTTTCCGGAATGAGGATAGCACACAAGGCCACACAAGGTCTTGTGAAGATGCAATGGGTTAATACATATAACTCACCTAGAACAGTGCCTGGCACACAGCAGTTCTCAAAGCATGTTGGCTACTATCCTTACGATCCCCATAGTGATGTGTGGACAGGTCACGAACCCACTCACGTTGCTCTCCCACGTTTCAAGGGAATGGTGTTTCTTCATCCATCTCCCTGCCAGACCTGTCTTTCACACAGCCCTCACACAAGATAAGCCAACAAAAAAAAAGAAAAGAAAAGAAACAGCAAATCTAGACCAACACCATAATTTTAAGTTCCATGGAGAAAGCTCACTCTCTCACCTTAAATATAAAAGTTCACCCCAGCATCTCACTGGCCTCACCCTTGTCCCAGCCCCCGGGCAAGATTATGCTGGTCCCAAGCTGGCCTTGGGGCATGAGCCAGCCAGCTGGGGACCTTGTAGCTGTCACTGGTTCTGTCCTTGGAGTGTTCTGCTACTGCTGAAATCAGTGCCTGACACACCCGCACTGAGGTCTTTCTGTTTTGATGGCAGTTTAGAGAGGTTCCCTAGTTGGTGTGATCTCACCTCAGCTCTCACTAAAGCTGCTGAGTCTCAGCACCTCTTCCACCCCAAGCCCAGAAGCAGGCGGTCCACCCACACTCTCCGTAATGCTCTGCTGAGGTCCCTCAGACCACATATGCAGAGTCCACCCTCAGGAGCACGCAGGAAGGCTGGGGTCCCCCCACACCGCAAGGACACAATCCAGAAAAGCTAAGCGTTGGCTTCTCTCTCTCTAACTTCATGGGGCTGCCAAGCTGCCTGCGGTGTGGCTATGCTCCTGTTTGCAGTGGGGTAGACTGGAGGCCAGCTCTGCCCAGAGCCTTGAATGTGCCTCGAGTCCAAAGCCCTTGACCTTGTCAACCTCCTCAACTAACCCCCAGCCTCTCCTGCTCCAGCCCAAAGTCCACAGTGGGGAGATAGGGGCCCACGAGCCCATCCTGCCTCTCTTGTCGCTGCTCCCCACAAAAGCCCCAACTGGAGGAGCAGGATCTGCCTTTTCCACTGAACATTGCCGTGTCTTCCTGCCAACCTGGGCAGGAGGCCAAATAGCCGGACCGTCAGGTGAAAGAGGTTTCTTTTCCACTCTGGAAGAATTATGATCCAAATCTTGATATGCTAAAAATAATAAAAATAATAAATAAATGTCCTATCTTCCTCCCTTTCCTTCTCTCTGCACCCCCGCCCCCCGCCATAAAATCTGGCTTTTAATCTCACTCTTATCCCCAAATCTTTTATTGAACGTCAGAAGCAGGTTAAGTTACTCTTCTGTCTTTGTAGCTCTGCTGTGATGTTCCAAACACCCGTATCCATCACTGAAGCGGACAAATGGCTCAGGATTCACTGGGGAGTCAGTCACGTGCATGGATGTGCCCAAGAAGAGCGTGCATTCAACAGTTTCTCAAAATATTACCCCTGTTGCATTTGTCACTTTGGGTCTGTTTCATCATTCTTTCATTATCCGAAGACAAAGAAATTATAATGATTCTGAACCATAAGGCAACTGGGACAATTACAATTTTGTGTGTATACAAAGACGTATAAGCAAATAGTCACAGCAGCATTCTTCATCACGGTCCAGAACGGGAGACCATCCAAATGCCCATCAGTTGGTGAATGGGCAAACAAAACGTTGCATATCCATACAATAGAATACTCTTTGGCAATAAAAATGAGTAAACTACTGATGCCTGGTACTACGTGGATGAATCTCCAAAACGGTCTGCTAAGTGAGGGAAGCCAGACTCAAAGGACCACATATCGTGGAATTCCATGGCTCCACAGTGTCCAGAGCAGGCAGGTCCACGGACACCAGTATAAGCAGTCCAGGGTTGGGAGTGGGCATGAGGCTGAAGGCCAGCGGCACCAGACAACCCTGGGTGACGGGGACGTGCTGAAGCGGGTCTGTGAGGGCGGTCGCACAGCTCCACCAATTCACTAAAGTCACTGAGTTGTCATCTGCAATGAGTAAATACTGATAGGTAGTTATACCTCAACGACGTTATTTTGAAGAGTATTTTTGTGTGTACGAGTGTGTTTACACACCCAGAGGGCCCCATGTGCATGCATGCACACAGTGCCTGTCACAGAACAGTCACTTAGAAGACATTGGTCACATCTGTCACCATAGTTTTGAAATGATAATAATGATGAACGTTCATTGTTATTAAACCTCCTGGGTCACGAAGCCATCATGGCTTCTGCTCCACTCGGCCTTTGCAGACATGGAGGGGCCAGTGTACCAGGAAAGCCCATTTGCTGCAAAGCCCTGAGCAGGACTCAGAAAGTGTCATGCAGTGATTTTAAAACTTAATTTTTATTTTTTGAAAAAAGGAAAAGCATGGAAGAGGGCAGGAAAGGGTTTTTTTTTTTTTCAAATGGTAGATATGGGGGATCTATTAGCAGAATACAAAAAAGTATAATTTTTAAAATCCTTTTAAGGTGTCATTCTTGTTTTAACATTGAGAGACTCTAAGAAGACGTTCTTAGAGGTACAGTTAAAGACTACAGTTAAAAATTCTTTTAAAAAGAAAATAAGAGTGAAAGTAAATGCATTTGCCTTAAGGCGAATTTTTACAGATATTAGAAGAAAGGAGGGGGATTGGGCTCCTGGGGGCAAAAACTGGAAACATCCCAGGAGCACCTCTGTCTGTCAGGCTCTCTGCTGAGAGGGGACCACCCCCTGCACCACCCAGCCACTGTCCTTCCCCACCCCCAACCACTGCAGAGGCCTCCCAGCCCCACGCACTGCAGCCAGAGAGCCTTCCGAGACACGAACCAGGCCCCATCCCTCCCGCATTCAACTCCCCACCCCCAGCACTGCCATCACACACAGGACAGAGTCCACGCTCCCACCCCGGACCCACTCCTCCTTCGGGGCCTCTGCCCCTGCTGCTCCCTCTGCCTGGAACCCTCTTCCAGAGAACCACAGGCTGCCTTCAGCACTTCCTCAGTCTCTGCTCAGATGTCACCATAACAAAGAAGCCACCTACCGGCAACCGCACACACACACACCCCGCTTCATTCACTCTCTCCCCCTTATTCTTCTTTATTTTTCTTCATACCTGAGGTATTGTACTCTTACTTGTTAGCCTTATCTTTCCTCAAAAATATTAGCTCCAAGCCAGCAGTGGTTTTCTGTTTCATTTGCTAGTATATCCTCATTCAGCATCTAGAACACTGCCTGGCACATAGTAGGTGCTCAGTAAATGTTGGTTGGGTAGAATAGTTGTTAAATGAATATGGGAATGTCAGGTGCTAAGGATACAAAAAGATAAGCTACAGGTCCCTGCCCTGGATAAGCTTGCATTGGGTTCACATTTATGCTCTTTCTCCAACTGGAAAAGTTAAAATTGGTGGCAGATGTCTATTCTGCAGGGTGTCTGCCTCTTACTCACATTCAGAAAATGTACAAATATATTGGTACCTGAATCGTTTTTGTAAACTGTCTGGTAAGTCAGTGGGACTCGTAAGGACAATTGCCTTAAATTCTGTGTCTCCTTAAAAACCAATCTGCCACCATTCACCAGAAGTAGCCACATTACTTCTTTCTGTCTGATGGTGGAGCCAGGAGTCTGGAAGTTACTTAATAACTGATAGGTGACTTTCCTCAAATATTAGTCCCAAGAAAACAGGCACAATGTACCTTTAAATGTGATGTACCTTTCCTAACCGCAAGAAGGTCAATAAGATTTATGGTTTACCTAACGTGTAGAATACTTCACTTTACAGTGATTCCCTGGAGAACTGGAAAATACTCAGTAACCTTCCTTCCGTGAAGGCGAGTGAAACCCTCATTACGACCAGAAATGCAGTTGGCTCAGGAAGGGGAGGGCGCGCACCAGGAAACCGATGTCAGCCATACTGCGCCTCCCATGCGGCTTGCTCTACCGGAGGGAGGTAGCACGATGAAGACATTCTCTCTCGCTGTGACCGGTTGTGCAATGAAGTGATCCTAAAAACACTCACTCGCCAGATAAACGCACTCTTTGTGTCATTTGTTCCCTTGATTGCTGTCCTTTTATACACCAGACTCATGAGAAAACTTACTTTTTCGCACAAAGTCTGTTGGTAAAATATGAACCAATGGTTGCACAGCAATGCCCCTGCAGACCCGAATGCAGGACACGTGGTTTGCAAAGGTCTCCTATGTAAACACATTCAAGGACTTTAAGTCAGGTCAGTTGAGTGTCTAACACAAGAATCTCTGAGACAAATTGGAAGGTTTAAAGCATCACCAAGGTTGAAATCTGAGCCTGTGAGCACCGTCCCTGTGTGAG
Source organism: Tonatia bakeri (assembly GCA_004024845.1). Taxonomy (NCBI): domain Eukaryota; kingdom Metazoa; phylum Chordata; class Mammalia; order Chiroptera; family Phyllostomidae; genus Tonatia; species Tonatia bakeri. The sequence goes on from PVIA01008991.1 coordinate 35,995, forward strand.
TTGGTGCCCCACCTCTGCGCACACCAGAGTAAGGGGCCAAGCTGTCTGCATGGGTTCCCATCTCCCTGGGAGTGGGGCATCCACAGGAAAATGTCTCTCATGCCAAGCCAGGCAGAGAATGGGAATGTCTCCCATTCTCTGATAAGAACAAGACCTCTGGTCCCCAAAAGGACTCCTGCTATAGACGCCGATGTGGTTTCAAAGTCACGGCAAGCAGCCTGCCACTAGCCTGGCCTCCACCATCGGTCCAACAGCAGTTCAGTTCGGTTGCAACATTCAAGCTTCAGAAAGAGCTGGAGGCACAGAGGGCTGCTTTGTGAGATGTCCCCTTTCCGGGAGTGGCATGGCTCTTAGAGAGGGCTGCACTGTGTTCCCAGTCCGGGGGCTGTGACTCTGTAAAGGAGTTTCAGTCCTAAATGCCTGGGCTTTAAAGCTTCACCCACGCTAGATGGGAAGACGGATGATCTCACTTATAAGAGGAATCGAATGAACAAAATAAACTAATGAGCAAAACAGAACCAGAGCATGGAAACAGGGAACAGGCTGACAGCTGCCAGAGGAGAGGGAGAAGGGGGAGAATGGTGGAAAGAAGGGGAAGGAGCAGCCAAGGAACATGTATGAGTGGCCCCTGCACATGGACTACAGCGTGGGGATGGACAGTGGGAGTGGGGGTGGGCCAGACAGAGGAGGGCCAAGCGGGAAAAACCGGGACAACTTTAACAGAATAAATAAGAATTTTATATATATATAAATTCTTATATATATAAAAAGAATATATATATATAAAAAGAATATATATATATATATATATATATTCTTTTTTTTTTTAAAGAAACTCCAGCCAATGATAACGAATCCACATCCTCCTCTGCCTCTGGGTCCTAGCCGAGGGCAGTTCCGGCAGCGTGGTGGTCTGCTCTGAGCAGTTCCGCTGCATGTCCCCTGAGCTAAACCGTAGACAGCAGACCCAGGGACACAACGGGAGTGCTTAGGCATATCCACCAGCAGGCACCTCAAAGAGGGGCTGGGAAGTGCTGTTTGCGAGAACTCCCCAAGATATGGGCTACTGACACTGAAATAGAAGAAGGCAGAAGGAAAGCAGGGAAGGGGGGAAAATCTTCTGCTGACATGTCCACGAATGACTCAGATCTCTCAGTTTGTCTTGAGTATAAGGGGAAAAAAATAGGATGCAAAGAGATCCTGAATATGAAGACAGAAGTTAGCGGTTCTTGGGGAGACTAGGTTAGGTGCCTGGAGCCTCTCTCAGTAACTTTCTGGTGCTTGACTTGGTTCTTATTCTGAATAATTTATCTAAAATATGTGTGGAGTATCTGGGGACCAATAGACCTTATAAATGAAACAAGTAATTTTAGGGGAAAGGCTCTACAAACATTAGAGAAAGCAGTAGGGGAAGACTTCACAGGACCCAAAGAGTCTGTATGGACAGAAGCGCCCCAGAGGGATTGGGTGGCCCTCGGAGGCCGACCATAGCCCTGCCAGCCCACCCCCAGTAGTTCCCCAGTGGCATTCTTAGGAAGGCATGAAGTCAATGCAAGTGAGATGGGTCCTTGGACTTACAGGTTTGTCCTGTTATAAAGTGTTTAAGAGATTAATCACATGCCTATCAGCCCAGGACCCCTGATGCATGTGAAGGGGGAGGGAGGAGTACTCAGCACCATCAGCCATTAAACAGCGTTCATGGGTTATGAACTCAGACAAACCTCAGATGTGAGCTCAGCTCTGCCACTCGCAGGTGGAGGGGCCCAAGTGGAGGGGCACCAGGAAAGGTCCTCGCCCTCCAAACCTCGGTTCCCTCGCTTGCTGTAATTATGCCCACCTCACAGCTACGTTTGAGGGTCGCTGTAAGGGTTAAACGAGATGGCAGCACGTGGCACAGAGCCTGAAGCAGACTCGGCTGCAGACGCCGCCGAAAGGCAAGGAGCCACAGGACATGCGCAGCGGGGCAGGGCGGAGCCACACACAAGAAGCCGAGTGGGAACCACCACCGATGGAAAGAGGAACTTGGGATTGTTTCCAGACACAGTGACTGAAAATGACCTAAGTACCACGGGTAGGCGAACTCTGAGTCTGTGCTGCATTCATCTTTGGCCCGCGGATTGCTACACGTCCGCCGAGGGGAGGGCTCGGCATACCTTTCTCAAACCAGAGTGAGTTTGCAAACGAGGCCAGACTTCAGACTTGACTCCAGCAAAATCCCCCTCGGCACCCACATCTGTTGTTTTTCATTTTCAACACTAAGTGGAACACTTCAGGGCTGACTTATTCCCTTATTCATTGTACATGACTAAGAATAGTGTGCGCTAAATATTTTTTAAACTTATTCTTCAGTAGCCTCCGTGTGTCTACAAACAGCTGCGCCCCGCACGGCAGTGAGAAGAGGGAAAACAAGCAGGGCCTCGTTTTACAGAGGGAAAGAAAATCTAAGTGGGCACATAAAATATCCAAAGTATCTGGAAGGGATGGTGTGGCCTTTAACAGAGAAAAGCAACAAAAATGTACTGTTTTGAAACAGAAAATATCTCTTTAAAATCTACCTTTTAAAAAAAGGTCAGAGAAGTTTAAGGTTTACTCAAGTGTAAATGTCAATTGGAATAAGTGATACCTGTGAGAAAGTGGGGGGACCACTGACCTTTTATCCAAGAGGAGGCTAGAAAGGATGTCTGAGAAGGGGAGGGGAGAAAAAAATCATAAGGATTTTGAGCAAGAAAAAGAAGGCAGAATAAAGAAAAATCTAATTAGCGGAAATCGTTAGTGCCACACAGAGGATGCTTTTAGTTGCAAAGCCATACACCATCTGGTTACATATTTTAAAAGGTGATATATTAAGTTATTATGTTAATATTAATATTAACTTAATATAACATTGAGGTTTTACCCTCAATGTGACCCCAGACTTCCTCTTTTAACTGGGCTTCATTCTCAGACACATTTCCCCTGGAAATGCCAGAAACTTCCACACCCACACAGAGAGAATCTGCTCGTGGGTAACCTAAATGAAATCCTAGAGTTTGGTCTCCTCTTGATTGCTCTGTAGGGGGACTCTGCCCTGTGAGCTCCTTGCAGAGGGACGCAAGGCCTTATTCCTGTGTTGAGCTTTCCAGAGTGCACCGCGTCGCCTCATTCAGACCAGGCCTTCAGTCAGTTCTGTCGAGGGAAGGAGTTCATTGCCTTCCCCATCAAAGTGAGATTTGGAAGCAATAACCAGGTGGTGGGCTCACCCAGTCTTCTTGTCCTTCCCACCTTCTACTCTCACGCACAGGAGCTGTACGTCCTAAGGCATGATGAGCAAAAGTCCCCAGTACCTTGAACAATCTTCTCCCCATGCTGAACAAGTTCATCTATGACAAGAAAACTGTGATTAATGGCTTCTCTGCCAAGTGATGCTTGCTTAAGAGGTAACATGGCCCATATTTCATATGAGTTTCTTTAAACTTCAAGCACAGGGACTGAAAATCCAGACTTTGCTCTATCAAGCTGCAGTTTCACATTGTGTGGCCTTACCCTCCTCTCACCCTGATTAAGCAATAAAAACTTGAAGGGCAAAATCTGTAAACTGTACTTCTCTGTACATGGACTCTATAAATGTTCTTCCCACAGAGCACTCAGCACAAAGCTGTGCAAAGACCTGTTGAGTGAAGGAATGAAAAAGATTCATTTCCCCTGCTCCAAAGTTGCAGTCCAAACAAGCCGTGTCAGAGTGGCATTCTTCCACTGAAGGCTGGAAAGCGTTAGGATACACATAATTCAAAGGCATGGCACAAACTGTTCTGGAATGAGTTTTATTGAAGATGGGTAAATGTCAGTTCTGCATCTTTGTACTTAATATTCTCCTTTGGATTCTTCCATCTGAAAGGCTGCTGGGCTTGGAAAATATAAAATCGAGGTTCTTGCCCAAGTTTTGCTATTTATTAACATTTAAAAATGGGGATAATATCATCTCGGAGGCTGGGCTCTAAAAACTGAGGAGTGGACAAATGCAAAAGCAACTCTGAAAGTACAAAGTCTGAACCCAATGCCTGTATTCCTATCGTGATGATTCCCACTTGGGTGAACCCATTTAAATCCTATGCTTAATACTTAGAAGAAGAAGAATAACAAATTTTTAGCTAAGGTTTAAAGGGTTCTAGACTATAATATGATTTAACGCTCACACCAAGGGACTCTGTGTTAGGTCCTGTCATTATCCCCATTATACAAGGGAATTCTGAGACTCATGATGTTAAAGGCTAAGCTGAGGCCGCATAGTCAGTGACAGAGCTTGGACCCAGACCCAGGCAGCCCGGTGTCAGAGTCCCTGTATGAAGCGCAGCACTCCACCATCTCTTGAAGGGAAAGCAGAGACTTTGGTGAATCTAGTTCTGAGAAAGCTGGTTAAGGAGTGAGATCATAGGACATCTGATGGGTTCTGTCCTTGACCATGATCTTTACACTGTCCCCAGATGACCTCCTCTACCCTTACTGCTGCAATCATCACCTGAGTGCTAAGGGGTTCCACCCCTCTGTTATCCTAGCCTCTGGACACATCTACCTGCCCAGCCACCCAGTTATTCTTTCAGCAACTTCACTGAGCATCTACAGGTCAGGCCTGAGCTAGATGTCACATGGAGTGTAAGATAAATAACAGACCTGATTTCATGGGATGCACTTTATGTTGGGTGGAGAAAGGCAATAAACAAGTGCATCAATTAATCACATCAATTAATTAATGTGATTAATTAATACCATCATTTCCTATAGAATTATGTTGCATGAATGTCTTGGGGGTGAGCATCCTAAAAGAGAGACAGCCTGGTGGGAGCTATATTGCCTTTTGTAACATAGACTCTTAAGTCAACAAAGTTACTCACCCCATTCTATTCATTAAAAGGAAGTTAGGAAGGCAAGCCCATCTTCAAGGGGAGGGAAATTGGGTGGCATCTTTCGACGGAAGGCATGTCAAAGAAGTTGCTGATCTGCTCTAAAACCACCACCCCAGCCGTTCTTCCCGACCATCAGAGGGTATGAGCGTCTCAGCCCCCACAGTCAAACCTGCCAGGGTGACACAAAGCTGTTCTGACAGCCCGACATAAACTCAACTCCTCTGAAACTCCAGGGAGCTGGCTCTGTTCCTCCTGCCCACTGCAGCCCATTCCCTCCCATCTTCTGCGCTCAGAGCCCCCACCGCCTCATCATGGGGCTGCCTCGATGGTTTTTCCACATTTCAGCCCATATCTATACAGAACACTGTCCTTCTGGTCCCCTCATCTAGGTCATAGGTTCCCGGAGGATATTAAATATGCATCATACGTATCTTTGCTGAGCATCTTTTGCAGTATTTTAAATGGAGCTATTCTCATAGATCATGGAAAAGAAAAAAAAGAAGGAAATTTTTTCCTCTTTACTTTCTGAGAATATCTGCACCCCTAAACCTCACTCTAGCTCTTATACTATATAAGCTTGGAAGACACACACTTGCACACATGCCACGATTCACCCCACAGGTTACATAAAATTTCAGATTCTTAGATACCTGGAAAGTCCTTGCTGATCACCTAGAGCACAACCATCCTGTGTTTTTCCTCAAGTTTTACAAACATTGCCTTACTTAAATCACACAAACCCATGAGGAAAACACAGGTACTAGCCCCATGTCTGCCATGGAGAAAGTGAGGCTAAGAGAATGATATTCCCAAGTTCGCATCAGTCAATAGTGAGAGCTGCCTGACTCCAAATCCAGAGCCCCATCAGTGAGGAGTCTCAGGTCCAGAGAGAGGCTGGGACTTGCCCAAGATTAAGATTTGAGCTTCCCAATTCCCAGTCCAATGTTCTACTCATAGAAGTGAGAAAAAAACTCTTTTCTCTCTAAATTCAAAATAGAGTCAGTTCACCTCCAACCTGAAATCTCAGACCATATCCTTTGTCTTCATTTTTTCCACTCTTGGGTCTGAATTCAAATAATTGGGAAAGGGTGAAAGGTCAAAAAATCGTAAAAAGAGGGAATTCCAATAATACAACATCTTGCCACATGAAAAGGTCAAATGGTGCTCTCTTTCAGCCTGTAATAGGCTACAATTTGAGCAATCCCAGCCATGAAATACCAGGCAATTTACTGACCTTTTTAGCTGTAGCTGCAAGTGTTTTGATTCTTGGGACATTCTATATCTATATTTGAAACTAACTAAAAAGAAAAGAAAAACATTGTTTCTAGATACTCTACTCTGATGTAAAATGTGACCTACAGGCATGTGTGGTAGACATTGTTTGTGGGTGGTTTTGTTTGTTTTGCTGTGTTTTGTCTTGGTTGCCGTATATCTGAATGCCCTTCCTATGACAGCAGATCCCCTTCTTGGGAATCTTGGTGGTAAGCAGGATCCATCTCCCACTATAGAAGCTGAAGAGGCCAGACCAGCCTCCCTTGCAGCTAGGGCATAAGACCTGAGCTCAGTCGATCTGGTGCCTCTACCTTGGACTTTGAGCAAGGACCCAGTAAGAGAAATAAGCAGCAACAGAAGAATCTCCTCTGGAGCAACAATGGCAGTAGAAGCTTTCAGTTTCTGAAGACACCAGAGTTGGTGATAGCATCCTCTCTTCATTTACAGTAGCAGAGCAAATGACGGCACCCAGCACTCTGCAGAGGGGTTAGCCCTGTCTTCACAGAGTGGTCCTTAGCATGATTTGGGCAGGGGTTGCTGTTGCTGCCATCATCCCTTGTTTCCATCCGTACTCTGAGCCTGCATCCCTAGGATTCTGTGAGCAAATCAACATCACTGTAATAAGCTCTTTTCCTGTTTAAGTCAGTCAGAGGCAATTTCTTCTGCTTGTAGCTAGGAACCCTGATACACCAAAAAAATAAGATTAAAATGTAATAAAAATGCTGGTGGGGGAGGAGGGATGAGTGAAGGGGGAAGAGGGGATAGAGGGGATAAATGGCAATGGAAAAAAAACATGCAATAACAACAAAACATCGGGCATGGAATGGAGTGGAATTTCTTTTAAAAATTATATTCAAATAGACTCGATGAAATGTTTTACTCACACTGATTGTGTATAAAGGAGCTGACAGCTGCCTATGTAGCTATGATTCACAATTTGTAAATCAAGATGAAGGTCTGGACTAATTCCCGTCCATATCCAGGTCTCCATCAGGACGAACGCCACTTCTGCCAAGGATGCCATCCATTTCCTCGTCCCTCAAAACCGGAAACCCCACAACCCTCTTTATCTCTTTCTTCTCCCTCATACCTGTTAACCAGACATTTTCTATATTTTCCCTGATAACAAAGGCACCAATTTCCCAGCGGAACTTTATTAGTGTCTTACAAACTATTGGCATGTTATGCACAATACCTTAGAAAGTTTGTTTAAAACGCACAGTAACTTGCCCCACCTTACAATAACTTAGGAAGGTTGTTAAAACCCCACATCCTTGGGCCCCATGCATCAGGAATTCTATTCCAGTGCATCTGGCATGGGGTTCGGCATCATGCATTTCTATTAAACACCTGGCTGTTGCTTGTGTAGCTGATGTAGTGGGTCCATGCCTCTAGCTTTGAGACATCCTGCCATACGTAGTCATTGTGGGGTATTGATCATAAGACCTGGGTTTTCTTTCTTCCAGCTCAGCCACTCATTTGCTGCCTGACTTTGAATAATTGTTTTATCGATCCCTAGTCCTATCCTCTTTAACTGAAGGAAAATGGAGATGATCTAACTAACTTTCACCACAAATCCCACTCACCAATGTCCTAGTTCAGAAAGACCAAAAATTCTCATCTCACAAATTCAAATAGTTCAGTTGGTAATGCCTGCCTGAAGCTCTATGCTCCAAGGGATTCTGAGGGGCTGTTTCAGATCAGCAGCAAAAATAAAATCATCATAAAGAGAGGTGTATCACGCATGTGTGAAGGGGACTGGGAACATGTGCTCTGAGTACTTGATGGTCTCAACATAGCCACACAGATCTATTTTCCCTTGTTCCAACAGACTATTCCTCACTGAAATTACCCCTCTAGTTCCACTTCACAGGCTCCATAAATACTTTCCTGTCACCCCTTTCCACATCCCAGTTTGTTTGCTTCTAACGAGTAATTGCTTCATTCTTCCTCGTAACATGGTTAGTAGTTTATCTGCTTCTCTCTTCTTTAAAAGAAAGTAAGGTCACTGAGTTGTCGTGAGGCTACACTGAAGTAAGAAATCTAAGGTACCTAGGAAACAGGAGCTGGGTGGAGGTGGGCAAGAGGGTGAGGAGAATGGGGGATATCCGTAACAGTGTCAATAATAAAATGTTTTAAATAAAATATTTAGGAAAATAAGTTAACTTAAACTAAATAAAATAAAATGCCTAGGACACAGTAGAAATACAACTACTATTAACTGCAACCTTTTCGACTCTGAAATAAAATTCAAGACTTCCATGGTAAAAGTGAGTCAACGCCGGAAGTGGGTGCCGGAGACAAAGATGCTGGAGAGAAAGGTGGGGTCAGCACCTTGGACAGCTCCGAAGGCTTGCCTGCGTTCCCGCCGCAGGTCCCACACAAACCACAGTCTTCTCCAGCCTCACTCTCTGGAAGGTAAACGCCTCACAATTGCAGGATCTGGCGCTCTCCAAGAAGAGGGACATCCTTGTTCATTAGGGGCCTGTAGTATATGTCATGGTCTAATTAGCTCTCTCACTGAAGAATATCAGTGAAGTTAAAATAATGTTATTAACCAAAGTTACCCCACCCAACCCCCAATAAATTTAATCTTAAAAATAAATATATAATAAATACAGGGGTGGGCAGACGTAAGTTTACAGTTGTTTGTATGGGTAACAATACCATAATTAACAAATAATAAAACAAGAATAAGCTCTGTGTTTTGGGTGCTCACACCTGTAAACCTCCATTTGCCCACCTCCGTATAAGGAGTGCAGGCTCTAAGCCACCCCTTGACTTCAAATCCTGCTCCCCACTTACTAGCTGTGTGACAGCAGACAAGTTGTGTGGTATCTCGGTACCTCACTTGCCTTCTCTGTTAGATGGGGATAATTGTAGTAACTACTTCACAGAATTTTAGTGAAGAAGATACTTACATATGGGGTTTGTAACAACCTAGCATGTACCAAGTCCTCAATAAATGCTAGCTGCTAGCTGTCACCATAAGGTCACAGAACTGGTTCTCTCTGGGCCCTGCGATAGACTCGTGTTACCCCAAGAAAGGCCTCTGCTTCCTCAACTGTGAAACAAGAGAGTTGGACCAGAGCAGATATTTCCAACATGGATCACGCAAGCCTGGAACTGCCGTCTTGGGTCCCAATAATGTTTTTCCACTTCTGTCCCTTTGGGCAGTCATTCTTGGGTGTGGTCAAGAGTCTGACTTAGAGGAATCTGGGGATTCTGGACACCATGACCCAGCCCTTCAGTCCAGGCCCCCTGACATGAGTGTTTTAAATGTTGGATGACAAAAAGAAAAGGAAAAAGCATGAGGTTTTCAATATCCCCCTGGGCCCAAGTTTTCTGAGCCTTCCTCAGGCTTAGCTACAATGACCGACACTAATTATTGAAGGAGTAGCCTTGAGAAGGAGGAAGGAGGCGCAAGGCACCTGTGCACCCAGGCACTCCCTCCCCTGTACTCCCTCCAGGTCTTCCTTGGGCCGTGCAGCTCTTCCTTTCAACAGCCCCAGAGGGTTGCTCCGAGTGGTTGGTCAGCCTGCATATTTCAGTTTTCTATTGGGCCTTTCTTCCCGAGAGTTCCTGAAACACAGCCACACAGCCCAGAGTCCCTGTGTGCAGACCTGCTTGTGAGTTTTCCCTTTAATCCCCAGCATCTTTGCCCAAGTGCTCTTGGAAGTGTAAGGAACCCAGACAGTTCCCTGGCCCACTCAGCTTCTAACATGAGATCATAGCTTTCAATCTCCAACTCACAGAGTACCTGGCTATTCATCACAGCGGATTTCAGCTGAACACAATGCTCTGGTCCACTGCCAGCAAACCAAGTTCAACCTCCTCCAGGGTGTGAAATTAAAAGAAAAAAAAACCTAAAAGCCCAAGGATTTCTGTTCATCTGAACTAGAGTCTTTAACTCCTTCTCTACACCTTCCATTAACTATAAGATCGCTGCTCTTCTGGCTCAGGCTCATTTTTTCCTGCTCCTAGGGCAAATGGCTGTTGTTTATTCCTCTTTGTAGCCTTAATGACTCGTGTATAATAACAGCTTGTAGGAGGCTGGCTTATTGTTCAATAACACTTCCTGTTCCCTTCCATATGAAGACCAAGTGTCACTGACGCTGGGCTTGGCCATGTGTCTTGCTTCGGCCAATAGCATGCTAACAACTGTAATACAGCCAAGGCTGAAAATGTACTCATGCAGCTGGATCTGCTCTCCTGGATCTCTGCCATGACCTGGAGAAGGAAATTTCCAGGCTAGCTCACTGGTACCAGAAGGAGTATAAGAAATATGGTGAGCAGAACTCAGTGGCTCCTGCTGAGCCCAGAGTCTATCCCACTTGGAAAGTTAGTAGATATGACCTATATTTTTTCTTTATTATTAATGAACACCAGGTCAAGGAAAGAGACAAAGTTTTTCAAGTTTGTTATGTGCTTTCTTTCCTTTGCTGACCTTGTCTCCATCCCACAGGAAAATGACCCCCTTTGAGATGGGCAGAACTGTCCAGAAGTGCTGTGCTGGGGGGAAATCAAAGCTCTGCTGTAATAAAACTTCAGAATTTATAAGATTCCAGAATTCCCACTAAGCATATTATTGAACCTGTTTTTACTACCATGGTAAAACTGGACTGAAAATTAAAAATTCATTACCTAGTGCAGTTTACAAAAGCTATGTTTCAGCTCCTTGGAAAAGGCTCCCAATCCACTCAACGTAGCAAACATAAGAACAGAAAAATCACCAAATCAGGTCAGATCCCTAGTACCCTACAGCACAGAGTTCTCTGGCAGCTGAAAAAAACAAAGTCGCCCTTGATGAAATGTTAGGCTGAAAGCAGAAGAGTTCTGGCTGCCATTAATAAATCACCTAGAATCTGTCATTCAGGTAAGCTTCTGAGAAAAGTATCTGGTACCAGACTTTCCCTATGCCATAAACAACCACTAAAAAAAAGAGACAAATCAAAGAAGCCACGGTTTTCAGGTATTGGACAATAGCACAAGAAACGCAAGTCCTAACAGACAGGGAACTCGGGCTGTGCTGCAATTCACCCCAGCAACAGGCCTGGGGACAGTTCTTCAGATAAGACCCAATGAGCTCGAGTCCATACGGAGCATGGTGGTCCTGCTGAGCTGAAGAGGCAAAGATCGAGGGTTGAGGCAGCTGAAACAGCTAGAAACTGTGGAGCAGGGCACTGGGAGAAGAGGACTACAACAGAAGGGCACCCCAGAAGTTTATGCTGGGGTCCTAGTCCGCAGGCTGAGCTCACATGCATGGGATGAGACTGGGCTTACCTGAGACCGGCTGCTAGAAGCCTGAGAGTGGAGCTGTGATACCAGAGATCAGCCAGCACTGGAGGACACTGCGAGTCCAGCCTGACTAAGAAGGAAGACCTGTCAACACCTCATTGACTTCCAAGGCACCAGGCTGATTTTTCCTCTGTGGGTAAGGACCGTGTCTACTTTGAGCCTGTCCTAACAAAGCCTCAAACCAAGTCCTGACCAAATCCAAGGAGGAAACAGCTCAGAATGTGAGTCCCACCAAATGAGAGGGGTTTGTGAACTCACTCCCTGGAGCTTTTCGCAAAAATCCTGAAACCAAGTTTACACAATTATTATGTGCTCACCCAATAATCAAACTGTCTGTTAAAGGTAAACCACCTTCAGAGAAAGATTACAGAATCAGAAGCTACAAAATATCATCAGTGAGCACACAATAAAACACTACAAGATGTGTGGAGGTAGGGGGGAAATGTAACCATTGTGAAGAAAAATCAGTCAGGAGAAGCTGACACCCAACAGAAATGAAAACTTATATTCACACAAAAATCTGTACACAAATGTCTAAAGCAGCTCTATTCATAATCACAGAAAACTGAAAACAACTCAAATGTCCTTCGGTGGGTGAATGGCTAAGCAAATCTTTGCACATCCATCCAACAGAACGCCACTCAACAATAAAAAGAAATGAGGTATTGGATACTTAAAACAACAGGATGACTCTCAAAGGCATTATGCTGAGAGAAAGAAACCAGCCTCAAAAGTTGCATACCGCACAGTTGCATTTAGATTACATTTGAGAAAAGGCAACATTATAGCCACAGAGAACAGGGCCATAGTCGTCAAAGTTTAGGGGTGAGGGAGGGTTTGACTACAAGAAGCAACATGAGGGAATTTTCTGGATGACGAACCAATTCTACTCCCTGATTGTGGGGTGGTTACAAGAACATGCATGTGTGTTAAAACTCATAGAATGACACGCCAATAAAATAAATTTTATTATATAATGCTTAAAGTCTGCAAGGAAATGGGCTAGTAAGGGAATATCATAAACATCTTTAATAAATTCAGTAACAGAAAACTATGATACATCTGAACCAATCAAAAATAAACACAGGCTATAAAGAGAAAATTCATAGAAAGGAGACACAAATTGCTCTTAAACATATGAAGATACACTCAGTCCCACCTTTCCACTCATGAAATTGACAAAGATCAGAGAAAGTGAGAATGTTGGATGTCAGTGAGAATTGGAGGTCAAGAGACAAGCTAATACATTGCTGGTAGAAAGGAATTGGTATAAACCTAATGGAGAAAGAATTGGCAAGATCTATCAAAATATTTTTAAATGTATATGCCATTTTACCCAACATAGAATGAAATACAACGCAGTCATTAAAGTAGAAGAGAAAGCCCTCAAGGTCTGAAATCTAATATTCTTAAGTGAATGTTGTTAAAGTGGAAAATGCAAAGTAAAAGAAAAACACTCTGAGGTAAGCTATTATATAAAAAAAAATAGAAAAAGGATCCATAAATAGCATAAAATGTCTTTAGAAAGATACACAAGAAACCAGTTAGCCCCGGCTGGTGTGGCTACCACTCAGTCTACCACTCAGTGCACTGAGTGCCGGCCTGCAAACCCAAATGTTGCCAGTTGGATTCCCAGTCAGGGCACATGCCTGGGTTGTGGGCAAGGTCCCTGTTTGGGGCGGGCGAGAGGCAACCGGTCACTCGATGTGTTTCTCAGACCAAACACACTTTCCCGGGTAAGGGTGGCCAGACTGCTGTGACTTAAAGCCAAGTAAGAACATAATCCAGCACAAAAGAAATTCTTTATGTCAAGGACAGACAAGCATTGCTCATTTTTTATTCACAAAGTGGAGCATTCCACAAGGTTTATTTCCCATTTTTAAAATTAATTTGTGGAAGGTTAATTATACTTTTTGATGGAGGTAATAGCCACTTCCAGAGTCTAATATGAGATATTTTATATAAGCCCCTAAATTTTGCTCCAAAACATCTACCTTTGATATGTTTGGTCTGAGAATCATCGTAATAGCAATAGTAAAAATAAAATAATAATAATGACTAAAATTTATTGAGCAGTTATCATGTGCTTAATACCTGTGGTAGACACTTTGTTATGCCCTGTAGATAAACCATTTCGATTTCAACTTCAGTTGTAATTCTTTGAGGTCGTGCCACATTGTGAAGGGGTGGGGGATTTACAGATCGGTAGGAAGGAAAATAAACACACAGTCAAGCATTCAACACACACTCAACACTTTAAAATGAGCAAACTGAACCAGAGGGGAGGGGAGGAGATAATGGGGGAAAGGGAAAGAGTCATCAAGGAACATGTATAAAGGACCCATGGACAAAGCCAAAGGGGGGGTAAGATCGAGGGTGGGAGGTGGGGATGGCGGGGGAGGAGTGGGAGGAAAATGGATACAACTGCACTTGAACAGCAATTGAACAAAATGAAAAACTAAAATTTAAAAAATAATAATAAAATGGGGAAACTGAGGCTTAGAGAAGTCAACTTGTATAAGATGACCTCATTATTGGTACATCCAAGAGCTCCAGATTCAAGCACGGGCAGCCTGACTCCAAAGCTCACGCAACAGCTGCTACCCAACACCGCCTGTAACTGCAGAGTCTTTGCACCTGAGAAAGTCTGGCAGTCCTCTCACTGAATCTCCCAGTCACTATAAGACCCACTCTACAACGAGCTTGACGCAGAGCCACCCAGCCTCTGCTGAGTGACAGGAAGCTCAAGCTCTCCTGAGATACCCCATTCTGTCACAAAACACCTCTAGTTCTGGAAAAAGCATTTCTTTCCACGGAGCGCAAACCAGCTGCTTCCCTGACTCCCCCTTTTTCTCTCCTCTGGAGAGAGACACACACTGGGTGTCACTCTGTCCTCACGGGGTGGCCCTTCTAGTCTGGGGCATCAGCTCTCCTGTCTTCTCATATTTCTCCTCTTCCAATGAGTCCCTGACTCTTCCGTAGAAAGGCTCCAAGATTCCTCAACATCCCAAAGGCCCTCAATTTCAACACCGCTTTGGGGTTTTTTAAATCTATAAATCAACTTCATGAGACATACCTTACATATAGGAGGAAGCACGGGCTCTAAGTACAATATTATAATTCAATGAGTTTTGACAAAATGGTGCGCACCTGTGAAACCCACACCCTATTAACATACAGGCTATCTCCGGCTCCTAAAGAGTCCTCGAGTGTCCTCTCCCAGAGAGCCCTGCCCTCCCTCCCTAGGCACCCACCGATCTGACTCCTGTCGCCAGAGATCAGTTTCACCTACAATCGCACACTAAGTCCTCTTTCACATATCGCTTTTTTAACTCAGCATAATGTTTTGGGGTTCATCATGTTATAAATTATAGTAATGTGCCCTGGCTGGTGTAGCTCAGTGGATTGAGCGCGGGCTGCGAACCAGGCATCGTAGGTTCGATTCCCAGTCAGGGCACATGCCTAGGTTGCAGGCCATGTCCCCCAGCAACCGCACATTGATGTTTCTCTCTCTCTCTCTCTCCCTCTCCCTTCCCTCTCTAAAAATAAATAAATAAAATATTTTAAAAAAATAAATTATAGTAATGTGTTCCATTTTCCTTGATAGGTAGTATTCCATAGGGGGAATTTATCATAATTTATTTGTCCATTCTCCTGTGGATTGACATTTGATTATTTCCACTTAGCAGCTGCTTTGAATAAGTAAAGCTGCTACAGACATTCTTATACAAGTTCGAATGTATCTTTCATTTTTCTTGGGTAAATACCCAGGAGTAATAACTGGGTTCTTGGGGTACATGTATGTTCGATTTTCAGGGAAATACAATTAAAACTAACAGAGAGATACCACTTGACACCTAGTAAAATAGGTATAATTAAAAAGACTAAGAAAAAAATGAAGACTGATAACCCTGAGTATTGGTGGGCCCTCAGCATCAACTCGTCAGTGGGGCTGGGCTTTGTCCTGCCTCCTACAGACCTGGGCACCAGATCTCATGCCAAAGATCTTTCCCAAACTGCTGTTAACCTTATCCCATCGAACCTCTTGTGTGCAAGTGATTTTGCTAAGCCAGGTACTGGCTATAATTTTCCAACTTTAATGAAGTGTATAACAAATGATATGTGTCCCTATTTTTAAACATATTTCTTTTTATTTAGAGAGAGAGGAAAGGGGAGAGAGAGAGAAACACCAATTTGTTGCTCCATTTATTTATGCATTCATTGGTTGGTTCTTCTATGTGCCCAGACTGGGGATCGAACCCGCAACCTTGGTGTATTGGAACAACCTCTTTCCAACTAAGCTACCTGGCCAGGGCACATATCCCTATTTTAAAGGGAAGTCACTTTTTACCATCAAAGCAATCAAAAAAAGCATACAAAAAGTGAAATTAAAATGTTTATAAAATAATGTCTTTAAAACAAAACAAAACAACTGCAACGTAAGAAAGAGAGAAATGCAAGTGATTGGGAATTTAAAAATGCATTAACTACATTTTAGTCCAGAAAATACTTGCTAAGCATGGTCTTATTTCATATCACCACCACTCTGTCAGGTAAGGGCTTGCATTGCTCCTATTTTGTGAGTAAGGAGGCAAGTTCAAAGAGGATAAGGGCTGAAGGTCACAGGACTGATAAGATACAAAATCGTGACCTGAAGCCAAGTTTATGGCTGCAGATTATGTGACATTTTTTTTCTGCACTGGCACATTACACCCTGATTACTCCAAATATCCCATAAGTAACCAAAATCCATTCGACCAATTTGCAGTAGACTCACTGAGGACTGTCTCTGGCACCTATTTTATGGCCCTGGATGGTTAGAGTTAAAATGGGATGTGCCTCTGCAGCACTTCGATTAGCACTGCCTCACTGACACAAAGTCAAGAGACTGGACTTCTGGTCCTGCCTCAGCGATGACAAGCCCTAGGACCGTGTGTGGAGAAAATTTAGTGAAGAAAAAGAACTTGGGGGCTGTGGGTCCCCCCAAAAACCTGGATTTGAGCCAGCTACTCTGTAGCCATGAAAAGATTACTTCACCTCTCTGAGCCTTAGTTTCCCTCATCTGTGAAATAATACCTCTCTTGCAAAGTTATTGTGAAGACTGCATGAGGCCACAGGAGTGAGGTCACGTGAGGTCTACCGTCATAGGGGCTCAAAAACGGCATTTACATCATCACTGTCATGACCATCATGATCGTCTGACTTATTACTGTCTCGAGGCGGGACTGGATGAGCTTTAAGGTCATGGCTGTCTCTGTCAGATATTCTTTGATATTTTCTGACCACGTCTTCACATGGATAACAGAAAACTAGCTGTCTGGAAACTCCTTGGACCCACGTTCCGAATAACTGAACAGCTACTGTCTCTCTGGAATACTCATGTAGAAGTGTCTTCTTGACTCCTCCTTGCACTCCTCCATTACTGCCAACCCACCGTGTGCCGGGCACCATGGTAGGCAGGGAATGAGCATCCATGAACCTGACAAGTAAACTGTTTACAGAAATAAGATGATTTTTCCCTGCAGGGGGGCACTAAGAAAGCAGTGCAAATCCTTTCTAAAAGTAGCATTGCTTTTATATATATATATATTTTAAATCCTCACCCAAGGATATATTTTTATTGATGTTACAAAAAAGGAAGAGGAGAGAGAAAAAAAACAACAAGGTGAGAAAGAAGCTTTGATAGGTTGCCTCCCATATGCACCCCAACCAGGGACCACACCTGCAACCTTTCTGGTGTACAGAGCAATGCCCAACCAATGGAGCCGCCTGGCCAGAGCAGCACGCCCTTTTAATGTCTGTGACTGTCCACTCCCAATAATCAGATAATCACCACTCAGCTAGAAGGATTCATCAAGGAAGCTCCTTGTTGTTCCACAGATCACATGTTTCATGAAAAGGAATTGTCAAAAATAGGCATTAGTTTGACAAGGCTGAATATTTGTTCAGATTAGAAGCTCCTTATAATAGGACCCATAAATGCAGAATTAATAAAATAGAAGTTGGATGTCAAGGTTAATGCTAGTCCTAAACAAAAACAACTCAGGATGCAGAAGCACAGTGTGTTTTTTCTCTCCCAGGGATCTACAGGTGCGCCTTGCTCCGCAGAGGCCTCCCTGAACAACTGTGTGCTGATTGAATACTTAAATCAAAGTCCACTTCAAATACACCCAAAGAAGCTATTCTTTCTTTTTGTTTTTGTTTTTTTCAAGGGTATGTTTATTAAACTGGGTACAGTGAAAAAAAGGAAGGTTTTAAGCTAGAAGAGGCGAGATCACAGCAACAGGAGTGAGCCAAGACTGGGCTGCATGGACTCAGGAAAGGAGATTACGGAGGCAAAAAAAGGCCCTTAGGAACAGGTTCAGGGGGCTAGTCTGGGACTAGCTGCTGCTGCTGGACATTCCCCTAGTTGCAAGTCTCCTGGGAACCTTCAGAGCTCAGGAGAAAGAAAGCAGAAGTGCATGGTGCCTAAGGACAGGGGTGGGCCATGTGTGTATATGTGTGCTCAAGCAAGAGCACGCCAAAAAGCTCTTCTTTAAAACCAACGCAAATGCTCTGCAAAGCTAAAAATCATCTTGAAAAGGAAAGAATGACTCCTGAAGTACATTTTATAAGACTAGACTTCTAGTAATATATCTAGTTCTAGGCTCGTGTATCAAGGATGCTTAATAAAACAAGGTATACGTTCACTTTCTGCGAAAGTTCCATTTAAACCTTTCTTGTACATGATTATTCATCATTAAGATCTGCAGCCACCAACGAAGCCCAAAAATAACTCATTTCTACTTCATTTCATGAAACAGGCGCATTATGAATATGAGGCAATAGATGGCAATTTTCATAAGATTTAGCTCTCTCATGCAGTAGATTTGCAGGAACTGAGAGTATCTGAAGGTTGAAGTCAATGAATACCTCTTCTCTAGTTGGGAAGGAAACGGCCTGAGGAGGGACTGGCGACAGCCCGGGGGGGAGTAGGCCCGGCTTCCAGGACAGGAAGTCGGTTTGACTATCAATCTGCAAACCACATCTTATTAAAAATGGAATTGCCCAAGGACTCTTATTTGCAAAACCCACTGAGGGAATATTGATGGCTGGAGCTGCATTGAGGTCTCTGAAGTCATCACAGAGCACAGGAACCTTCCCTACCCAGTTTAGTGTTTGTGGAGAAGAGGTTTTCTTCTCCTCAAAGGGCATGGAAAACCACGGGAATGTGCTTTCTGACCACAGCTCCTCGGGTCAGTTATCAGAAAAGGGGGGAACAGGTGCTGGGTTTCGGGGCCCTTCCTTGGCCTCTTTCTTAGCACCTCTCCATTCCAGGGCTGACTTCGTGGGTGGGCGTGCAACCTGGGCACAGAGCCCTGTGCTCTGAAAGGCCCAGTGTTTGCTCTAATGTTCTGTTGCTGTCTTTGAACTAATAAAATTTTGAACAGGGAGTCCTGCATTTTCATTTATCAATGGGCCCCACAAATGAGGCAGCCAGTGCTGCCAAGCCTCACCACCTGCACTGTGTGCACACAGGTACAAGCAGGCACGCATGTGCGCACACAGGCATCTTGTGCAGGCCCTCATCGCAACCACTTGTTCTGATCTCTACAAGGTCAAGTGGGTGGAACCCGGGTTTGAAGCTAGAGCTCTGAGTGGGCTGCCTGGGTTCAAGTCCTCCTTTCTAGGATGAGCCACAAGGCCTGATGTCTTCATCTGCACGGCGGGGTTGGCATTCACGGCATTCGTCCAACAGCACGGGGCTGTTACGGGCATTAAATGAGGTAAGGTACGGAAAGCATGGAGAGTAAGTGAGCTGTCCTTACAGATGAGAATTCTCGCCTTGGGAAGCAGGTGCTACGCTCACGGAGAAAAGAGGGAGAAAGACTACTGCCCGCCCTGGGAAGCCCCACCTGCCCTCCCAGATTGAGTTCCCTGGCCCGGCCCCTGCGTAAGGAACCACGGTGGGTACAGCACCACAGTCCTTCTCGCCAAAACGCAGCATTTTGAAACTTCAGCTCTTCGTGTGCCCCTGCCAGGATCTTCACTCTGTCGACGACTTCTGCTGCTTACTTAATAGATCCGTTTAGATTACAATAGTTTTACCTTAGAAACAAATTTTATATCACTACTCTAAATGGAAAACCAGAGCCTCGTATCAAAAAGAGGTCATATACCACAGCTCACGATGTTAAATGTTTTGTTTTTTGTTTGTTTGTTTTTCTGTTGTTTTTGCACATAGCGCCTAAGATCCCCTTAGGATACCACAAGTATTTACCCCGATTCCTCTTCCACCAGGCTCTGAGCTCTGCGAGCGAAGCAATCATGATCTCATTTCTATTCTACCTGCTGGAGCACAACGCGCATGAACACCGGGTTCTCCAGAAGGACTGCAGAATGATTACCTGATAAGAAATTGGTAAGAGTGATAGCTCCTTTGCAAAGATGCTTACACTGGCCAGAGGCTATCCTAAGGCCCTAAAACCTTCGGATCCTGAAAGCAAGGGATTTCTCTACTGCAGCATTTCTCAAAATGTGGTCTGAGAATCACCTGCACGGGAATCGCCCAGCCAGCTTGCTAAAAAGACTGATCCCTTTGACCTAGTCTGAACCAACCAAAGCAGAGGGTCTGCACAGAAAAGGTGGCCTGGCGTTAGAATCTGAGTCTCTGACATAAAGTAGAAGTAATGGCAGTACTAAAATAACTAACTTATTATGTTCTTCATATGAACTGGAAATTATGCTAGGCCTTTTATATATACTGTCTCACTTAATCTACTTAACAAGTCTATGAAGTAGGTATTTGCCAAAGTCACAGAACTATTAAGGGGTAGGGACAGGATTTAACCCAAGCAGCCTGACTCCAGAACCAAACGCTCAGCCATCAGGCTATCCTCTTGGGCAAACGGGAAGCTTCTGGAGGAAGGCCTTACCCAGGCATCCACCCATGGGCCCTTGGGCTCTCACCATGCATTTTTCAGTTTATAAGCAAAAACCTGCCTATAATGTGCTTATTATCTGAGTGGAAAGTATCACACACACACACACACACAAACTATTTTATCTCATCATGTGCATTTACTGTGCATACTTATCAAAGTTGCCTGAACACAGCTGGAATGAGAAAGGGTCCTCCATCATCAAGGCCACAGGCACCATTATGACTTGGAAGGACAAAGCTCCCCCTTCCAGATTCACACTGAGGAAGCCAGGCTCGCGGACCCCTGAGGACGGATAGAAGGTTCTCCTGAGTGAGCTCCCTCTGTCTGGCGCTGCAGACAAACACGCAAGGGCTAGGTAATCACTGTCCAGATAGTCTAGGAATTTCTGCCCTAGCTGGAGAATTAAAGTCGATCAACTCCTGAGTTCTCTTCCAAATCAAAGTGTGCCTAGGATACTATGATTTTTTTTTTTTTTGCAACTACCAAAAAAGAAAATCAATTTAAAATTATTGTTTAAAATAAATATATTCTGTTCTGCTTTTTTAAAAAAGAAGAGGGAAGAAAGGGAACACAGCTGACTGGGGTGAGGAATCATTCAAGTCTCATAAACACAGAAGCACAGGCCAGGTGCAAGCATTGCTGAGCAGGCACATTATTAATCACAAGTCAAAAGGAAACGAAAAAACCCCACCGAGTCGGGCAACATCCATCCTAGAAATACTTAGCGCAGCGCGGCTCCTGCTGAAGTCCCAAAGCAGGAATTCACAGCTCGATGCCCAGGGGGAACATTTACCTTCCCAGAAGCCGAACACAGGCACATCGCTTGTTCTGTACGGCTCTCACTCTTAAAGTAAATAAAAAGATTTTTAAATCAGTAGGTAAACGGGTAACACTGCCTCTTCTTGGGTCTTCTGATTTGATTCAGCCGGAGGGGTGGGCGCCGTCTCCATCTGCACTAGGTTAGTAGATGAGGGATCAGCATTTCTTGCAGGGATCAGCGTGGTGGGCAGAAGAGTCGATTCGGAAACAGTCACCAAGAGGAGAAAGTCCTGGAATGAGTTTCTTTTGTGTTTTCTGAGCTTGTGAGCTTCGTTTGGAGCCTCAGAGGAAAAACCACACAGACAGGCCCTGTTTCACGGGGCTGCTGCTAGGCTGGGTGTTTCAATAACATTAAAAGTCACTTTATAAATAAATTGTTTTGAAAACTCGAATCTTCCCTCTGCGCTATGAGGCATTTGTGCGGTTCAAATGGCTTCCTGGCGATAAGTGACGATAATAGGCATGGCCATTTTTTCCTCCTTGTTAGTATTTCTGTTCACTTAGCCAGTTCTTTATGTAGTGATGCCATTTTTTTCCCCTTCTGCTATTTTCTCATTGGTTTCTGGTTTAACTATTTGTGGTATGAAACATTTAGAGTTCTTTTGCATAAATGGAGCTACTAGGAAGTATATTTTCTGAGACTTTTGCATCTCCTTTGGATCCCTCGGTCAGAGAGTACATCTTCCCCGCGTATAAAATTTGGGGGCCGCAGCTGAGTCTTCTTGGAACTGTCAGGCCTCATTCATGTTCTTCTGTTTTAGACATTCAAGCACAAAAATGGAAATGAATTTGATCTGTGTCCTTGTAAAATAACCTCTTTCCTTTGGTTTTCTCTAACTTTCAGTTTGGAAGCCAGTCCCTGAAATTTAAAATCCTTACCAGGGTTCGTCTCCACACAGATTCTATGCGAGGTTTGCCTGAAAAGCCTCGGAAATGCTCACCTTCCCTCCAAGTGTCTTTTAGTTTCGGAGCGTTTCCTTCCACGGTCCCTTCACACACTGCGCATACTCTGCCCTGTAGCTTTCTTTAAAAATTCCTATTTCTTCCGGGTAACATTTGTCATCTCTACCTTCACATCTCTCCCTCTTTTTTTCTTTGTTTTTAATTATTTATTTTTATTGTATTTTTTCTCATTCCCGTGACCTCCTGTCTGTGCATTCTGGGGAACTTTCTAGAAGGTCCCCCTGTCCTGATGAGATATTCTACAATGGAGTCCCCACTTCCCCTGCTGCTAATCAACAGCCCAGATGGGAGTTTCATTGCAGGCATTTACATGTCTTTTCATCCCAGACATTTTAAGAAGTGACATCCTCTCTGCTTATCTCATGCAGAGTAAATTCTCTCCTCAATTTTGCTTCTATTTACCAGGAGGTTGCTTTCAGGAGAAGAACTTCCCTCTGCATCCCCACCTCTCTCCTCTCCTGCCCTCACTGCGTGTCTTCTCCTCCCCAAGGTCCCCGTTTGGAGGGTGGTTTCCTGGGTACTTGTGCAATCTCCTTGACTTGATCTTTCTTGGCCTCTGGTTCAGCTACATTCTTGCTCTCTTAAATCCTCTGCTCACAGAGGCATCCTAGTGTGACGAAGAGCTGCAAAATATGCCACTTTGGCAAAAGGATTATTTTGAGCTAAAGGCACTTTTAAAAACAGGGGCAAGACGGGCATTCCAATCTCCCCATTTCTTCCTGGAAACAGGACCCAAAACTCCCCCGCACAAGGAGAAGAGAAATATTCTTCCACAAGGAATCACAGTCAAGTCAGTGGATTGAGCGCGGGCTGTGAACCAAAGCATCGCAGGTTCGATTCCCAGTCAGGGCACATGCCTGGGTTGCAGGCCACGGCCCCCAGCAACCGCACATTGAGGTTTCTCGCTCTCTCTTTCTCCCTCCCTTCCCTCTCTAAAAATAAATAAATAAAATCTTCAAAAAAAAGAAAAGAAAAGAAAATCTTGCACCAACAACCATTGTTTAAAACAATTCTTATCTGCCCTGAGCCTCCCCACATAGTGTAATCACATTTCCACAATTGCCATTCTCTGTCCAACCTCGAGTAAAACATGTAGGTGTTGCCACTTGTTTGAGTCTTCGTTGCCTTATGAGAGCTGCCTGGTCACCTCAAACTTCATTTACATGCTTCCCTCCTGTTAAACTGTGCTATGCAGGTTTAATTCTTAGGTTCGGTCCAAAAAATACTCCAACAGAGTGGAGGTAAGATTTTGCCTCCCCTACAGGCTAAAGGTTCCAAACTTAAATGCCCACAGCTTGGGGTGGGGGTGGGGGGGACAGTTGAAAGCCAAAGCAGCACAGGGCCATACGCCCTGCCCAAAAGCACCACTGCTCAGCTCGAGGTGGAAATCTGGATGTTTAAGCAATAAATCCAGATGTTTACATATTAACAGCTAATTTGGAAATTCTTTAAAACTTGGTCCAGGCCAGCCAGGCAATGCATATATATGGACAAGATTGAGCCTGGGGGCTGCTTGCTAATATCCTGAGTTAACAAACTGGATATTGCTGCTGAACTGGATTTTTCTTAAACAGACCCAGTCAGGCTCACCCCTCATTGCTTAGGGACAAACAGGATCACAGCAGGAATTTTGAGAAGGGGCTTGGAACATCAAATGTGGGAGGTGGGGGTTGGACTGCTAAATATTCCAGTTTCAGATCTAGGTTTCCTTGACCTTCTCAGTCCAGTTGAGAATCTCCCACGCACATCCCCCACCACTTGCTAAAGTCCCCTGTCCCCACCCTCTGGTTATCCTTAGGGGCCATTGTTAGCTCATCTTATTTTGCATCTTTCCTTCTACACAGAACTTTTCTTTTAACTATCTTATTATTTTCCACTCTGGGTGTCATATCAATATATAAGCAATGTAGATTTACCAATGGAACCTTTTTTATAACAAGCTCTCAATATTATCTCCTTGCAGATTTTCTCAGTTTTTCCTGGCCAGGTCTGGAACTGGCTTTTGGTATTTATTAAAGTGAAAAGTTTTTTTTCTGCCATTTTAGACAATAAGAACAAACTTTCCCATTTCCATCTCCCATATTTAAAGGATGAAGATTTCCACAGCCAGTTCCCCATCACATCAGCATCTGAGCCCCAAAGGCTGGTCTGCAGCCAGTGGTCCCAGCTGCGGAAGCCCTGGACAGTTAGCACTTCCCACCGTTAACAACTCTCTGGCCCCACCTGCTGGCCACTCAGTGCATCCATCAGACACAGGGAGTACAAGATGAAAGTCTCTAAAGGTGAAACAGGATCCATCTGCCTTTGAAGAGCAGAAAAATCTTTAAGGTGAAGATGTAAAGGCTCAGATGGACACAACAGGAAATTCTGCCCCCCAAAAATCTCCTTCTTTCTCATCCAACCTCTGATTTCTCGGGTTAAGAGTTTTTTTTAAAAAAATAAAGATAGATTTTTAAAAGAAATATTAAATTGCCCAACCTGTGTGGCTCAGCGGGTTGGTGTCATCTCACAAATAGAAAGGTCGCCAGTTCGATTCCCAGTCAGGGCACAAGCCTGGGTTGAAGGTTTGGCCCAGTCGGGAGTGTACAGAAGGCAGTCAGTCGACATTTCTCTCTCACATCAATGTTTCTCCCTCTCCCTTCCTCCCTCCCTTCCCCTCTCTCTAAAATAAAAAATAAATAATAAATGTTTCAGATAAAAAATAGTATAAACGCGTGTGAGCAGTAGAACAACCGCAACCACGACACCGCACGCACCATCTAGTGTGTTTGCTGTGTGGCCTGCACGTCATCACCGTGCATGATGCACCATGGATGCCTCATCATGGATGCAGATGGTCGGGGCTCGCCCAGGAGGCCGGAGACTTGTGTCCAGTCCCTCACAGACCGCCCTCAGCCCCAGGACCCTGATACAGGGGCTTCTCCCTTGGGGGCCAGTAATGAATACGAGTGCACTGGACACTGAGCTCCAGCTCTGAAATAATCCCACGGAGCCGTGAGCACTAGCATCAGGCACTCCAGGAGCCCTCCCCACGCATACTGTCCAATGTGGAGACCACCGCCAGGGGGCGCTATAGGGAACAGGAAAATGTAGCCCATCCAATCTAAGATACACTGTAAATGTAAACCCTACCCTGAATCTGAAGACTGAGGATGAAAACTGAATGTAAAATACTGCATCCATCATTTTTATATTGACTAGCTGTTGCTATGACAATACTTGGAATATACTGAGTTCAATGAAATGTTATTGAAATTAATTTCACCGGTTTTCTTTTTATTGTCTTACTGTGGCGCTAGATAATTTTAAACTGCCTGTGTGGCGCATGTCATGTTTCTATCAGACAGCGCTGACCCAAGCCGCTGAACAGCTAAAGCCCATCATCATATTATTTATCAGCAGAAAGAAGAGTATCTCTAAATTAAATTTTAATTTAATTTTTTAAATTTTTAAATTATTTATTGTGCCCTTTTTGTATGAGTGTCTGTGACAAATAAAAATATGTGGGCCCCCTGCTCACAGGTGGTCACTTTTGTCTGTCAGCACCTGTAAATTTTGAAGAGGGTGCCCCGAAAGCCAGAGCCAACCTGCCGGGGACACCTCGCTAAGTCTTCTCTGGAAGAGGCCCTGGGCAGGTGTGAGGTATATCAGCCCTGATAAACGGAAGAAGCCCTGAGCTTCGGCTGAGAGTCATAAACACAGGGGCGGGGAGCAATTCAAGGAGAACTATTAACAACCAATAAATACATCTATGAAAAAATGTTCCCCCGCGCCGGTGAGCAAAGAAATGGTCATTGAAACATGAGTTTTTCAGAGACTTATTTAAACAAGGGTCGCCAGAGTGAGCAAAGGTGTATAAAACTCAGGGCAGCGGTGCCCTGCCTTTCTAGAGGGTCACTTAACAAGGTAAAAACAGACTTCAAGCTGCACACCGTCTGTCCCAGCGACCCCGCCAGGCAACCATCACTGCTGCGCGCGATGACGTTTCTGTGGGGGTGCTCACCATTTTGAGAATTATAACAAAGATGACACCAAACCAAGTAATGTTTTAAATTAAGGCACACTGAGAAAATATCTAGAATAGTGTGTCACCATTAGAAGTTTGGTTGCAAAACATTCGTTGATTGAACCCTTCTCTCCTCTCCCCAGCCACACTCTTCAATCCAGCCTATGCGATCTTTTTACAGTGAAGAGCGTGCCATTCCCCGTCAAGTCTTCACTGCCTTCACTGTCATTGGGCTGAAGCCCCATCCACAGACTGGGGATCTGCGCCTGCCTCTCCACTTTCCCTCCTGCCAGGCTCCTCCCCCTTGCTCACCTCCCACAGGCTCCAGGGCTCCAGGGCCCTACACCCCTGGACACTCTTGCTGGCTCTGGGCCTTCACTAGTCTCACTCTGCCAGGATGCTGCCGGCATCCTGCCCACACCCACTTTTTCACCAAGTTCACACCTCCTCCTCCTCCCCCCTCCTCCCCCTCCCTCCTCTTCCTCCCTTCTCCCTCCTCCTCCTCCTTCTCCCTCCTCCTTGGAGAGTACCCTATTTTGCCACTATAATGCACACATTTTTACCCAAATTTCTCAGGGAAAAATAAGGATGCATACTACACATGGATAGCACTAATTTGTTACTAGTACATAAAATTGCTTGTACCTTGTATCTGTTCTTGTGTTTTGTAATTATTTGTTACGTAAAATTGCTTCAACTATAGTATGTTCAAAAACAAATGCTAAAATCCCTTTATAATATAAAAAACAAGTATCTAAATATAAATAAATAATTAAATTAAAAATTAAAATGAAAGATTTTTTTCCCTATAAGTTTGGGCCAAGGACATGGGTGCACATTATACACAACAAAATACGGTACTTGGTGCCAAGTGCCACTCCCCCGGAAAGCCATGCCCTGAGGTCCCCGTAGATTCGGTCTCCTGGGTTCCTGCCTCCTGGCACTTTCTCCTTCCTCCCTGTGACTTGTCTCAGTCTCCAACTCAACTCTGCATTTACGACTGTGACCACTTGTGGAACGCCAGTCTGCCCACCTGATTCTAGGATCTAGTTCACACCTGGCATACAAGAGATGCTCCTTCAATGCATGCCGAATAAATGAATGATATTCTAATTAAGTAAAAGGCAGGTTCTGTTGCAATAAGTCAGACAGAAAAAGACAACTACCATATAATCTCATGTATATGTGGAATCTGAAAAAAACAAAATCTGAATAAACACAGAACATGTTGGTGGTTGCCAGAGGCTGGGGGGCAGGGGCAGTAAACAAAATGGGTAAAGTTGATGAAAATAAAAGAAATACGTGCTGGGGATGTCACGTACAGCATGATGACTACAGTTGATAACACTGACTGTACATTTGAAAGCTGCTAAAAGACAGAGAAGATCTTTATAAACCTCATCACGAGGGAAAAAATTATGACTGTGTGGTGATGGGCATTAAGTAGACTTACTGTGGTAATCATTTCACAAAACATACAAATAGTGAATCCCCTGTAAGTCACAGAATGCTCTATGACATTATATCTCAAAAGAGCAGGTTATAAAATGGTGTGTGTAATGGGATTTCAACAGCAACACAAATGTGAACCTGTATATACGTGCAACATATCTGAACATGGAAACTAAACGGACCGGAAGAAAAACCAAGTGGTTAGCAGCAAGTAGCTCTGTGTCGTGATTTTACTTTTTTTTCTTTTATCCAGACTTTCTACAGGAAACATCTCTAGCTTTCAAAATTCAGAGAAAAATTATTTTAAACATAATAATGAAAACGAAAGCCCGGGGTTTGAGTTGCCAATCTTGATAACAGTTTGATCTTGGGAAAGCTCAGCTCCTCACGGCTTTCTCATTATAAATGGGACGAAGACACCTCCCCGGTTCTGTCACAGGAGAACTGATGGAGCAATGTAACATTTTGCATGTATTTCACTGGATGCAACAGGTGCTCGGGGGAATGCAAACACCACATAGGGTCACTGTCTGCCTCGTGGTCTGTGATGCGCAGATACAACAAGGAGACGACCATGGAGTAGCCGGAGCCCAGGTTATATGATCGGCATCTGGACACTGGTCCCACCCGGGAGGGGAGAGGTGGTAGCCTCTGGGATACAGAAGGAGAGTCAGTCTGAGGAAGGACGGGGGTGGCATTGCACGGGGACAGGACATCACCTCTCCTTTCGCCGGGGCTGGGAAACAACAGGTGGCCTGCAGAACCCAGCCGAGGTCCCCACAGGGGTGAGAAAAGTGTAAGTGGAAACAGGAAGTTATTGGGAGAGACAGCATATTTCGTGCTGAATAACTACTTGATGGACCCATTCTGCATTCACTCACGGAATGCAACACCTCATTCTGCTCCTTCTGTAACGAGTTACTGAGCACCTATCGAGTGTTAGGCACCCTGCCAGGAGCAGAGGCTCAGTGAACAGACACGGCGCAGTGCCTGCTCTCAGACAGCACACACTCTAGTCACAGTGAAGTTCTGACCGTGTGCTCCCTCCGCCTCCCCCTGCACTGCCCATTTCATGGCCGTCTTGTGTCCCCACAACACTCATTTCAGCATCCAGTCACCTTGGAGCCTCTCTCCATGAGCCTGTAATCCAGAGACCACAGGTTCTGAACCTGTGTCTGTAGCACAGGGCCAGGATGCATGGTTTTCAATGAACGAGTGACTCATTGCCTGAATAACTTTGCAAGCGAGTGCCAGTGAGACGGTAAAGATCATCTAGAAAGGGAATGTTCCATAAGACCGGGCAGAGATGGGTGCTCCCTTTGTTCGCGCATCCTTTCTACAGTGAATAGGTTGGAGGTGGAAGAAGACAGGTACAGGGAACAGGGAGCTGTCTCTCCACAGCTCTCTGAGGAGGGTGTTTCAGTGTGGACCCTGCTAATGCGTGTCCCAGAGAAGTTCACAGCTGACAGGGTGCCACCAGACAAAGAGTTCCTTTTTTTTTTTTAATTCTTTATTTTATTGATTATGCAACTACAGTTGGCCCATTTTCCCCCCTCACTCCCCACCACACTGCCCATCCCCTCCCACCCTCATTCCCCCCTTTAGTTCATGTCCATGTGTCATAAGTTCTCTAGTGCCTACATGTCCCATACTATTCCTACCCTCCCCCTGTCTATTTTCTACCTACTGTCTATGCTACTTATTCTCTATATCTTTTCCCCCTTCCTTCCTCCTCCTACTTCCCTGTTGCTAACCCTCCATTTGATGACTTTTTATTTTTTTACTGTTCATATTTTTAATCTTCTTTTTCTTAGGTAAGTCCCTTTAACATTTCATATAGTAAGGGCTTGGTGATGATGAACTCTTTTAACTTGGCCTTGTCTGAGAAGCACTTTATCTGCCCTTCCATTCTAAATGAAAGCTTTGCTG
>PVIA01008992.1:0-65539 GCA_004024845.1 Tonatia bakeri
ACCCTCATATCGTGGTTGCCCTGGATTGGGCTTAGGAGTGTTGGTGAGGTTGTAGCAAGAGAGGGAACATCTGCAAAGGAAAATGCGGGTGACAGCTGGGGTTGGGAGGGGAGGACCCAAGACCCCCCTCCCTCATCTCTGTGACAGCAGGAGCGTCCCTCTGATGGCTGGGCTGCCAGACCAAGAACTGAGCCTGCCCTGTCCTCCCATCACCAGTGAAGGCTAGTGCTGGAGGAGGGCCAGGAGGCCTCTGCCTTGGAAGAATTCACGCAAGAAGACACACACCCCTCACATGTCCCCTGTTCCCCCAGGCCAGTATGCAGCATCAGTCAGCCCATAACCAGGGCAGGGACATGCCTGACCTGCTAGGAGAGGAAAGGATCTAGATGCCAGGGGATTGTCAGAGACTAGTCTGGGTGCTAAAAGAAGAAGGCAGAGTGTGTGGGGTCCACTGCTGAGGAATAGGAAACCTATCTGTGTGGAATGGTGAATGTAGCTCATCCCAATGGGAAAGCCCAATGGGTGCGTTGTGGCAAGCATGAACGAAACCCACGGATTGGTTCTTCCGTGAAAGACCAGGCCTGCATTATACCCAGGCTGCTTTGTGACTTGCTCTTGCTAAAAGTCCATCACTCTGACTTGAGGCAACAAATGCTTACTCCTCATCTTTAAAGTAACTTCCGGAAGTCTGTGCTAATTCTCCCAGGGACTGAAGTGTAACCAGAACAATTACTCTTATGGTTCCCTTGCATTTGCAACATTTTCCCTTGTTAATCTGTAAGAAGTAATCAGTAACATCCTTTCCGTTGCTATCTGTAAAAAGTAATTACCTAAAGCAAACCTGAGCACAACGGATGAGAACCTTCCTTGATATATGCTGTTGGAAAGCCAATAAAAGCCTGTCAAGACAAGGGTCATGGTGCTCTCCTCTGGAGATAGTGGCCGTGCCATCCCTCTTTCTCCACAGGACTTCAGGAGTCTGTGTGAATATGTCTCGTCTCATCCATAGCACTGCAGACACTGCTGGCCAGAGTCTGCATCCCTGAGGAACCTGTCTGCCTGTGGCAGGGTGAAGAGAGAACCCAATGGTGGAAGAGGGAGCGTCCCTAGTTAGGTCACAGAATTCAGCATGACCCTGAGCAGCGGTGCTAATCTGCTACCAGCATGGGTCTTAGAGTTTGGGAACAGGAATTGACCAACCTACTCAGAAGAGAAAACCCAGAACTTCTGAGGCAGGTTGGACCTCGTGTGTGTTGAAATCATCCCTGGGGACCTGAAGCACCATTGGGGCTGGTCTGTTATTGAAGTGGTGTGAGGGGGAGGGGCAGGTAATGAATAGACATTTGTCCCTGTGACTGCTTCTAGGAGTGTCTCTGGGTCCATACCCAACCATGGTCATTTCACATTGCCCAGATGTGTACTAAGTATGGAAAAATCTTTGTTGGTGAATAGCCTATGGGGTGAGGGCTACCATGGTAAAGGAGTTCAAGTATTTCCTTCTCATGTTTTCAACCCTTTTTTCCAAGGAGAACATTAACACAGTATTGGATCCTGCATGAAAAGCCACAGATTAAACCCAGCCATAACCTCTCTGAGGATGCAGGTGCCTGATCCCTACCCTATCCTCATTCAGTGACAGCCTGATCTGAACGCTTTCTGCAAAGCACATCTATTAAAACATTCAGGCTTTGCAGATCCTAAGTCTCCTGCAACTGCTCAGGCAGCTGTAGCACGAAGGCAGTCATATATGACACACGGCCGCATGAGTGTGGCTGAACCCACCATGAGGGCCCTGTGTATATCACTGGAGGCATCAGTTGCAAGAGAAGGTGCTATGTGGCCTTCACGGCATCCTAAGGGGACAACCACACACAGAGCCACAGGGTCAGAAGCAAGGCCACGCCACATGCAGCAGGAAAATCCCCACCTTTCAAGGGGTCCTCCTGGTAAGGTCCTTGGCTTGGTGGAGAAGAGGCCTCTGGATGTGGTATATCAGAGATTCCCATCCTGAGCAGGACTCATCTACCCACTAGTTCTTAGGTCACAGAGTCCCAACTGTCAAAAGTCAGAAGTGGTTTTCTGGTTTTGGAATGAGTAGAGTCACAGGTAACAAATGAGATGCAGAAGCAGGGCCCTGACTTGACACCAGAAGTGTTGTAGCAGCAGGACTCTGCTCACACCTGTGGCTGCACGTGGCCTCTCTCGTGAACTCATTGGAGCAAGGAGTCCAGTCCACAGAGAGGAGGGGGCAGGGCCCCTACCTGTGGGACCCGCTCCCTCTCACTTCCCTGCCACCAAGAAACCACAGACAAAATAGGGCCACTTACACATAGGAATGTCTTGCGGGTACTTGTGTTCAGGGGATAGGGTGCTGCCCTTGGGGAGGAGCAGTGACTCAGGCAGAGTGGCTGAGACGTGTTGAACTGAGCTCCTGGGGCTTTGCAGTTGGATCCTTGGCAAAACCTCTAGGAGGGTCAAGGGTGGAGTGCACTGGGGACGCTGGTAGTTTTGGTTGGAAAGTCACATGAGCAGAACTGTGGCATGTCATTGTGTGTGGTGCCCCTCTGTGAACATCCCCTGCCCAAACCATGACCTGGAGCTGGGGTCCCACTTCCTGAGGGGAAGTCTGGGCACTCTGGGGTCAGGGTGGAGATTTACAATTTCCCATCACAACCCCTTCTTCTCTGCCCCCTTCACGTGCATTGCGTGTTGGCCAGGGATGCCCAGGTGTCCATGGAGGCCCATCCTAGTCCCACCTGGGCTTCCTGCCAGGTCTCTAATGCCAGCCTCCTGCCTTCCTCCTGTTCTCCCAGCCACTTCCTCCTTGTCCTAGCCTGGTTGGTCGAGCCTACCAGGCCCTTCCTGGTTGCCCCTCCCAGGGGTTAAACCCAGATTCCTGCCCCCAGCCCTATGCACAGAGTCTCTTCCCACACACAGATCACCTGGCCCACCAAGACCTAGCCCCACCCAGCCTGAGTCTTGCCCATCCCTCGTGTCTCTTGTCTTCCAAAGCACACAGCACAGGCCCCTCCAGTGTAATGATGTATGAATCATTCAGAACCTTCTATATCTTGTATATCTTTTAGTTCACAGACTTTGCTGCTGTCCCATGTCCCTCAGTTTAAGTACAACAGGCCTGGTATAGGCCTCCTCCATTTGCCCACAGTCTTAGGACACTGGGCACTTCCGGGCACGTGGAGCTCATGGTCTTCCCTGCGTGAATGTGTGGAGCCAGAAGTCCTCATCTGCTGAGCTCAGTTAATGAGGGAAAGGCTGGGTGGATGGGGGTGGGGCGGGACTGAGGGGCTCCCCAGTCCTCACACCAGGCTGTGACCTTCCCACAGCTGGGAACCTGCACACACCCCTCTGTCTCCTTCCTGCCACCACTCCCGCTGCCCCCATGAGGGTCAGGATATTACATTCTGTGTTACTAAAGGGACACACAGTATGTCCACAGACCACATGGATAATGGAGCAGAACGTGTACAAGGTCCTCTTAGCAGGTGTGACATTCTGACTAAGGATGAGACTGTTAGGACCCAGGGGAAGGGAGGGGAGATGTTTAATTTAGTCTGGGAGGTGCAATAAGTTGGAGAACTTTGAGTTAAGGAGATTGTCTTCCAAAAAGGCAGAAAACTGTACTTGAACAATAATTAAAATTAAAAAAAAGTGAGAGAAAAAAGAAGGATTCCCCTTCAGCATGTTGAGTGGACTTTCCAATCTGCTGAAGGCCTGAAAGGAACAGGAAGCTGGACTTCCTCTGGTAGCCCCCAAGGAGGGGGATCTCCAGCAGTGGCCTTCACACTGCATGGGCACCACAGTCTGCTGGGCTCCAGCATGCCGGCCTGCACACAGGATTTGGACTTCACATCCTCCACAATCACCTGAGCAAATACTTTGTAATTCATCTACCTACCTACCTACCTACCTACCTATCATCAAAGCCTTTTTCTCTGGATAACCCTGGCTACAATAGGAGGGAAATGAAGGTTGGATGGAAGGTGATATTTGCCCGGTGTAGGAGGCCCACAGGCTCTTGACCAGTGTGACAAGAATAGGTCTGGTCCCCTCCAGTCTCCTGGTCGTGCTCTGTCATCTGTGCCTGGTCCCCACTGCTCGGCCTCACAGTGGGACCAACATCCAATCGTCACACACACAAACACAGAGCTCTGGATCCCTACAATGTCTGTTTGATTTGTGCCCTGGGCCTTTCAAATTTACACTCATTTGAAACTTATGTTTAATGTTTAGTTTCTTTTTTGAGCTCTTCCACAATGACCTTCACAGTTCCCTCTGTTTCTTCATCCCCAGACCAATGGATTCGACCTTCTCTCTGGTACAGGTATAATTAAGAATAGTGTTTCTATGACCTGACCTTCAGCCTCACAACATAGATGTCCATTGGGAGTAATGGCGAAGTTGCAGCAAAGAGAGGAGCATCTGCGAACAAAAATAGTGATAACAGTTGGGTATGAAACAAAAAGGACCCGTGGTACCCATCCCCCATGTCTGTGACAGCAGGAGAATCCCCCTGCTGGCTGGGCTGACACAGCGGGGACTGACCCTGCCCAGGTGCCTTGTAACCCTCCCTTCACCAGGTGAAGGACAGTGCCCCTCCCTTGTTTGAGGAGGACCAGGAGGCCTCTGTCTCGCTGGAAACCACACATCTCCATGGTGTCTTTTCTGCATTCACCAGGCCAGCACCCAGCCTCAGTTGGGGCCACAACACGAGGCCATGCCAGGCTGTCTGGGGGCAAAGGTCTGGATGCCAGAGGATTGTCACAGACAACACAGTGCCCTGCGGGGAGAGGGCAGAGTGTGCAGGGTTCTGGTCCTGAGGAAGCAGGATGACAGGGGTGGCCTGTTGAGGCGAGAACCCAGCGTTGGAGAAGGATAGCTGACAGTTATGGGTGGAGGGACTTGGCACAGCCCTGGGAGGTAGGGCCTACCTGCTGTTGGGCTGGGTCCTGGGGGTTTCGTAAAAGCACTGACTGTACGGCATGGAAGAGAAGATGAGGAAATTCCAAGGTAGGTGGTACAGGATGGGGTTACAAGGCCCCAGGAACACAAATGCCAGAGTGGGTACGGTATTGCTTAGCCAGAATGAGCATAAGCTGTCTGCCCACTGTGCTGCATGGAGAGGAGGGCCGTTTGTTCATGAAACTCACAGGGAAGCTGGTGATGATGATGTTCACCGTAGGCCACCAGAGAACGTGTCACTTCGGCATATCGGTCATTTTGAATTAAAGTTGCTTAAGAACAGCTGGGCAAGAAGGACACTCTGACCCTCCCTTATTCCCCTAAAAGCAAGACACCCTCTTTGTGTCATGAGGGAGAGAGACATCCTTAGCACAAGACACAGGGAATTCAGAGCCTAGAAGGCTGTATAAATGAAGCTCCTTACTTCATTACTCATTTACTACTCCAAGCCCAGAGTCTTGTCAGTCCTTACAAATTTATTGTTCTTTGTCAAAAGGTTATAAAAACTGCATACTTTGGTCACTTCAGAGAATCTCAGATTTCTCTGAGCTCCCTTGTGTACCAAATTACAGTGTGCTTTTCTCATTTAATCTGTCTCATGTTAATTTAATGATTAGACCGGTGAGAAGAACCTAGAAGGGTAGAGGAACAAATTTCTTCTTTCCTGACTGTGAGAAGGCATCACTGTTGTGAAGAGGCTCAGTGGCCGGGGTGGCAGGTGCAGACTGTATTCCAGATATGGGCTCCCGGCAGTAACGGGGGTGAAAGCGATCCTGAAATAATACATTTGAGATGTAGGAGCTCACCTGCCACAAGCAGGCAGAGTGCCATTATTAAAATGGTTAGAAATGTTGGAATGCCAACCAGGAGCCTGGACCACAGAGAGCTATCTATTTGGCACTTGGAACACAGTGATGCTAGAGGGAAAATGGATGGACAGTCTACCCAGAGAGTGTTTGATTTAAATACTGGGTTGGCCAAAAAGTTCATTTGTTTTTTTTTTTTTGCCACAAGATGGCTCTAGTGCTTAGCTGTGTGTAACGTCATCCAAAACAATTTTGTTAGATTGTATTGTGACAGCATGCATTAAAAAAAAAAACCTGATCAATATTGTTGAACTTTTGTGTAGCCATTTTAATATTGAAGATGGAGGAAGATCCTCAACATTTTTGGCATATTGTGCTTTATTATTTTGAGAAAGGTAAAAATGCAACTGAAATGGAAAAAAAAGATTTGTGGAATGGATGGAGAGGATGCTGGGACTGGTGGAGTGTGAGGCAGGAGACAGCACAGGAAAAACTCTGAGGCTGCACTGAGGTTACCCACCAGGGTTTAGCACTCTGGTTTCCAGGAAACCCCTTTGATCACTTAGGGAGAATGAATAGTAAACCAAGGCAGGGAGGAGGAGGGAGACATGTCTCAGCCACTGACTCAGCAGTCCTGAGCCTGGTCTGATACTATTGCCAGGTGTTCCAACATCACGAGAAACACTATGTTAGCAGGGAAGGAGGGAAGTCCTTGAAATTCTATGTAGCGTTTCCACTATCTGGGAAAGGAAGCCTTGAACCGGTGTTTTCATCCCAAGGCCTGGAATGCAGGAGAGGGTCTCTAGGGCCCGAAGAAAAAACCCATAACGCAACTTTGGTTGTCTTCTTCTGGTCACTATCTGTTTTACAAAGGAGCCCCTAATGCTTATAGAAAGAGCCCATAAATAACTTTGGGTAACTGCCCAACTTTAAATAACTGCCTCCTGGCACCTATCTGTTTAACAACCAGATGAACACATGGGGTCTGGAGCAAAATAAGGATTCGGGCTAACAGACCCCCACACATACCTAAGTTTGGGTAGTCACCTCCCCCAGGAAAGCTGGCACCCCATTTACCCACTAATCAATGCGTAACTTTTTCTCCTATCCCACAACCTATGTAAGTCCTCAGAACAAAAAATTCTGCTCTGGCCGCTGGGGGCGCTCTTGGGGCTCTTTGCTATCTGGTCACCCAGCCTCGGGCTAACTGGGGGATTGCCACCTGGTCTTCCGCGGCTCTTATATTTGCCGCCCTGCTTTGCCCTGAACCTTTGTCTTTCACCGCCCTCTCCCTGCCTCATACTCCATCTAGTCCCGTCTTCTTTCATGGGAACGGATCACTAATAAACTGATTGTATGCTAATAGATTTGCTGATCTGTAATGTTTTACATGCCTTAGCAAGAAGAACCGGGTCTCTCCTGTCAACAAAGTTGTCAAAAGTGACGAGTTTCTTGTACTATTGACATTTTGGCCAAATAACTCTTTGCTGTGGAGCAGTCAGCCACAGCAAAGTAGCAGAGGGGCTGGAGTCACCACCACTGAACGCCGGAGGGACACCCCCCGACCACAGTGACTCACGGGCGGCGGAGCTTGCGCACTGCCAGTCAGCGGCTCTCAGTCGTCCGGAGACTGGCGCGGTGTTAACAGGGTCGTCTCTGCTTCTCTGCGGACCCGCGGGGGAGAAGGTAGGCTGGGAGGTGGTAGCAGTGGGCGGCGGGTGCTCTGGGGTCCCTCGCTGTGCCGGGCGATCAGATAAGGACCGTGCGTCTGGGGGCTCGCGGCGCAGGGCGCGTTCCGGGTGAGGCGATGCGGGGTACGGCGGCCTCCGCAGCGGCCACCATCGGGCACCGGCGGGCTGGGGAGGCCGGGCCCGGCCCGCGCCCGGGACTGTCCCCATTGGCCTCCTGGGTGTGGGATCTGTAGCATAGTTAGGCAGTGTCTGCCCTATTAAGTTGGGCTGGTGGGAGAGAAGGTGCATTGGGAATCTGGAATTTGTCAGCGTGCAGGGACCGAGTTGGGGTCGGCAGGGGGACCCAGGCGCCCAGCTGCTCCGCCCGCGCAAACAGGGCAGAAAGGCGTGGTGCTCAGGTGGCCGGCTGGCAGAAGCGGCTGGAGGCGCTGCGTCCGCCTTCGCTGCGTAAGCGGTGGCGCGGCGGTGGTGGGCGGATCTCCGGGTAGCAGTCCTGGGGCGCGATCGCCCCGGCGGTACGCTGCAACTCTTTTCTTTGCTCTCCTGCGCGGGTAGGTGGAGAAGGTGTGTTGGGAACTTGTACCGGTCAGGGGCTGGTGTTATGGGGTGAAGCTGGGCGGGGGCAGAAGACTGGCGTGGCTGCCGTGAGGTCGTGGCGGGGTCCCCGGGCTCCAGAAGCCGGCGTGGTGCGCTGCGCGCTGGTTTCCGCGGTTTTCGCGGCGGGGCAGGACTGCGCCGGCCCGGAGAGGGTGTTTGTTAGGCCGGCGCGGGGATGTTTGTATGGTGTTATGGGGATATCTCTGCTTCCTCTTTCCTCGGCTGGTGGGGGGACAAGGTGGGTTAGGAGTTTGTGTAGGTGTTGGGGGGCTGGTGTTTGGGTTGTCAACGCGGCGCTGGGCCTGGGCATCCATCCATACAGCGCTGCTTGTGACTCACTGGCGGTGCCTGGGCCCGGAGCGCTTCAGAGCCCAAGTTACCGTTCCTGCGTCGAGGCACCGTGGTTTTTTCACCTCAGCCCACAGCGGAGGGGAGGGGCGGACGGCCGGCTGACCCACAGCCCAGGGCTCGCAGGTCCTGGCACGGTGGCTCCTGGCACCACAGCTCACTGTTCTCCTGGACACTTTGCCCAGACATTCAGGACGGACACATTTCCTGCCCCAGCAGAGGTGTGCTCCAACTGCTGCTCGCCGCGGAAGGGATGGCAGGCTGGATTTTCCGTCTTGCCCTTGTGGTCCTCCTGGCTGTGCTGTCCTTCTGTTCCCGGGCACTTGCCGGTGAGTTCACCCTTCCGTGGGGTGGTTGGGGAAAAAAGGGTAAAGGGAGTGAGGAGAAGGGTGGGGGCCTTAAGCTGGGGGATGGGGACGGGGTGCTCAAGGCAGTTGGAGAATATTTCCACTTGGTGGCGCCTCAGCCCTCTTCTCAGTCCCCTCCGCGGGCTCAGGGGCAGGCTGTTGCCATCCAGAGGAGAGGAACGACCAAAAAAAGGTGGCTAGGGACAAAAAGTGAACACCTGAGGTCCCTAGGCTGCTCCCCTAACCTTGGGTCACGTGGTGCTCAGGGAACTGGGAGCTCTGTCCCATGACCCCAGGCGCCAGGACCGGGGCATTTCCTCAGGGCTTCCATCCACTAACCGCCTCCTGCCCTTGCTCTACTCCCAGGACTTGCCCAGCAAACCCTCCCTCATGCCCACTGCTCTCCACCCTTCAACTTCCCAGCGCCATTGAGCCAGCTGACAGTGGAGCCTGCAGCTCCAGGCACTCACTTTAACCAGTGCCCCTCAGAGTTACTGCTCCTCAGCCCAGCTCACCCAGTTTTGTTACCCAGTTCTGGGGGGCCCAGTTCTGTGGTGCCTCCAGTACCTTCCCATCTATGAAGTGACGCTAACCCCTCCCTCCTCCAAGTGGCACTCTATCCCCCTTGCCTGAAGTCACACCCAGCAAGAGGTTGGGCACCTGGCCCACAGATGCTAGAGCAGGAGGGGCAGGGGGCACATTTCTCCCAAGTGTGATCCTGGGGCTGGTGGTCAGAAAGGGCCCTCTCTCCCTCCTCTTTGGTCCCACACCCACATTTCCCACCTGCTGAGGAGGCAGCTCTACATAAAGGCCATAGGCCAGGGCAGGAGGCTGCAAACATTCTCTATAAAGGGTAAACGGTAAATTTTTGTCTGCACAGACCTCTTGGCATCTGTCTCTGTCGGTACTGGGCACCTCCATGGTTGTGGGGAAAAGCAGTCAAAAACACTAAATAATTTGGTGACTAGCTGTGGCCACTTCCCTAGTTTGCTCGCCCCAGATTTAGAGTAGATGGGGACTCCATATATGGGTGACCACTTCCTTCGGGAATCGTCTCCCAGGATGCCCTTACTGTTTGTTCAAGAGCCACAACCATGCTCTATCCTTTTTTTGTCGTTGTTTTGGGTAAGGATTTTATTTATTTCTTAGAGAGAGGGGCAGGGAGGGAGAAAGAGATGAGGAGAAACAATGAGAAGGGAACCTGACCCACAACCCAGGCATGTGCTGTGACCAGGAGTCAAACCAGAGACCTTTCTGTTCCCAGGCTGGCACTCATCCCACTGAGCCACTCCAGCCAGGGCCAGAACCATGCCCTGTTCTGCCTGTGGTTTCTGGGAGGAGTGGTGTGCGCGGATGTGGGTCCCACCGGCGGAGCCTGTGCTCCCTTTGCCTGCGTGGACTGCTTCCTGGGTGGGAGGGGCATGGGAGACAGTGCATGAAGCCACAGGTGTGAGCAGAGGGTGGTGCTGGTACTTTCTGGAGTCAAGATGGGGCCACCTGCTGCTGCATCACATTGTTCCCTGTGACCCTGCTCCTTCCTGTGCCAGAAAAGTCACCTCTGTCTTATGAGCACTCGACCTGCCTTAGCTAGTGACGCTCATGATGGGCAACTGATGTTTCATAGACCAATTCATCTCTACCAGGCCGTCTCTAAATGGTGTGGGTTTCCCTGACCCAGAGCACCTGTACCTGTGGTTTGTTATCTCAACATTCACCACCCCCATTACTGCTGGCAGCCAGTTTGGGGACACCGACTCCTACCACCATCCTGCCCTTCAGCAAAAGGCATCATTGAGCTTTCTGAGAATTCTGGCGTCTTCTCATCCGTGCTCTCCACATAGGCTTGATAAACAAGAACTTTAGTCTTTCCCATGAAGTGTGGTTGATTGGATACTTTCGTATTACACCTCCCCCTGCGATATTCACTTCTCTGAGCCGCTGACCCTTCCTCTACTCCCTGCTCAGAAGTTCTGGCCGTTCTGCTCCATGCACAGTAGCCACGCCTTCTGCCGACCTTGCAGGACCCATTCCAGCAGCAGGTTGGCACCATTGCCCAGGGCTATACTAAATCATGTCCCACAATCCTGAACTCCCCCTTCTCCCACATTGGGATCTGTCCACATCCCCACCACACTGTCACCCACCTTCGTCAGGAGCATTCCCCTACATGTCCCTGCAGGGCCCTCGCTAGTTCCTGACAATCCTCTGGCATCTAGATTTTTCCTCCATAGCCACCCGGCAGGTCCCTGGCTTGGTTGTGGGCTGTGTGACGATGGGTATTGGCCTGGTGGGCAGAGGGGACATATCTGGAGATGTGTGGTTTCTTGTGTGGCTTCTGCCAGGCAGAGGCCTCCTGGTTTCCTTCAAGCAAGGGCGGGGGGACTAGTCCTCACCTGGTGAAGAGAGGTGCCTGACAGGGTCAGTGCTCGGTGTGCAGCTCAGGTGTCAGGGGGAGTCACTTGTTGGCACAGAGATGGGGGAGATGCTCATGGTCACTTTTCTTTCAACCCCAACTTTCACCTGCATTTTCTTCTTCACAGATGCCCACTGTCTTTGCTATGCATTCAGTGTGTATTCTAGTGGACCATCATGGTGTGAGTTTTTAGGCATGAGCAATGGAATCCAATTTTTTAAATATTCCTGTAAGAGTGAGATGGCCAAACCTGCCGGTCCCTTGGGGATGACGTTGAATGCCACAGAGGTCTGGAATCAACGGTGTGAACATTGGATGGATGGGTTGCCTGAGCTCCGGAAGGCACTGCTGGACAATAAAGAAAATATTTCCAAAGTCTTTGGTAAGTTTGCAAGATTCAAGGCAGAAGTAGAGCATTGTTGTAGGGGTGGGACACAACTGTGTTTGTGTAAATATTGGAATTTTTTCCTGCCCAAGAGGCCCAGCAGCCAGGGTAGGACACAGAGGACAGTTCGGGACCAAGAGACAGGAGGGAGCAGAGGGCTGGTTACTAGGTGGGGACAGAGGATCTTTCAAGACCTGAGACTGACCTCTTTCCCATGGGGGTGGGGGCAGATTCTCTATCCCTGCAGGTCCACATGATGTGTCTGCAGGAATCCAATGGATGCCACAAAGCATTCTGGGAGCTTGGCTTCAATGGACAGAGATGTCTCTGCTTTGATGTGAAGAGCAGACACTGGACCGAGTTGCACCGTGGATGTAGATCATTAAAGGAGACACTGGAAAGTGAGAAACATGTGGCCAATCTCCTTGTTTTGGTCTCAAATGGAGATTGCATGAAGTTGCTTAAGCAGAGCACAGTTCTGGACACAAAAGGTAACTGCAGAGGGGAAAAGTTACGGTCTCTTGAAATGGCATTGACACTGTGTCTGTGTTTCTCTGTGTTGTGTGTGGTTTGAGAAACTGATCTGACCACAGTGGGGTTTTTAAAAATAATAAAGCCACAGAAATGTCCCACATCCCTCCTTTCCCTTCTTACCTCCTCATATCTCTTCTACCTGCCCTTAACCTTGGGCCACTCACTGTGGATTTCTTGCTGACCCCAAACATGAGGGCCTCGTTCTGTTCCAGACCTGTCCTTGTACTCTTCCCTCTTCTAACCTCACTTTTCTTCTTTATCTCACCTGCTTAATTCTGCAAATCCTTCAGTAGCACCTTGAATCATCTCCTGAGAAGACTGTTCTATCTCCTTCCTCATGTGTCACCTTCTCCTCTGTCACAGCAGGAGGGACTGGGTATGTTGTGACCCTGCTTCCCCCATTAGCTGTAGCAGCCCAAGGGGACAGGTCCCATCTCCTCTCTTTGTTCCAACCCCAGGACCTGCCACAGTGGCTGCCACACTTAGAGGGGTGGAACCTGTGCATATTGTAGGGTGACCTGGGGCAGCAGGGCTGAGAGGGTGTCTCCTCATAAATGGGGTCTGGACAAGGACTCACACTCTGGTGTTTCCCTTGCAGCTGCACCAGTCACGGCCACGACTACGGCCCCAGTCCCAGCCCCATCCAAGACTGTGATCATCAAGGACAACATAGCTTTGGTCCTCCCACCGATTTTTATCTTAGTCATGCTTGGCATCTAGGCTGGATCCTTTACGGGTGCAGAGGAACAGGTAACAGGTACAGAGGCATAACTGAGTGGGAAGTGGGGTGCAGAAGGCCTACAGTGAGGACAGGGAAGGTGGCTACCCAGCCTGACACCTGCACCCTCACTGAACCTGAAAAGACCAGGACAATAAGACCTAGTACCATTTGACAGCAGTCACATGGACAAGCTCAGCCCCCAGATCTGCTGTCTCCTCACTGTTGGTGCCAGAGGGACAGGCAGGGGCCCACACCAAGGCCTAAGGCCTGCTGATGCTGTAGAGGTTTAGTGATTCAGTCCTGACTCAGACTCTGTTGGGAGGGAGTGGGCCCAGTTTTGGTGGTGTGGAGACAGCAGGCACACGGGGCAGGCAGTGCTCACATTCAGGTGAGACCAGCATGGTGGCTGCATGTGATGTGTCCAGGGCAAGGGGACTATCCAGGGGGCTAAGATAAGAGGAGGGGCCTGGGTCTAATCCCAGGAAGAGGGTGGACGGGGTTGCAGACACAACTCAAACGGCTGGAGTTGAGTGCTCTGTTTCCACAGCAAGTTGCTTGGGGGACGGCAGGTAAGGCAGTGGTTCAACAGTAGGGACTGTGCCAGAGGAGGGTAGAGGGGGCCACTTTTCCTGAAACCCTAGGACTCCTGGCTGAACCCTGGTGCGATCACCTGGCAGCCAGCCTCCTCCAGACCCCAGGTCCGGAGCCAGTGAGGGGCCCTGCCCTGAGCAAGTGGACTGGGGAGACTGGCTGCTGGTGGAGTTAGATGCTGATGGCTGACTGCAGCAGGAGTGCACAGGGCAGGGCAGGGACAGTGGCTCTCAGGGTGGTGTGCTGTTACCAGGGTGACGAGAGCTTCCTTTGCCCCTTGAGTCCTTGCCCCACTGTCATTAGCCTGACTTGGGTCTGACTGTCATGTGGTAAAGAAGGGAGGACAATATGTGAGGGAGGATGGGGCTCTGAGACAGAAGGGCTGGGGCTGGTCACTCCAGGGCAACTGACCCAGGATTCACGTAGTCACCCAGACAAACATGTGCTTCTTTTTTTCTGATGTCAGAAGATGCTTCTCAGATCCCCCTGAGAGTGTGGTCTAGTTCCACTGTGTCCCGTCCAGTCGGCCACCTTTCCGTCATCTCCAGCTGTTCACCAGTTGACCCCAGGAGCTGCAGGCTGACTCCAGAAGATTGTGGTGCTACAGAGGAAGCAACATGCATTTCCTGTACTTGAAGAGCCTTTCTGCACTTTTTTTGGATGTTTATTTTTATTTTCTCTTCCAGTGTTGGGGTTCTTACACTAAGTATTCCTTCTTTCTTCTTTTTGTATAAAGATTTTATTTATTTTTACAGAGAGAGGAAGGGAGGGAGAAAGAGAGGGAGAGAAACAACAATGCATGGTTATCTCTTGAACGCCCCCCACTGGGGACCTGGCCTGCACCCCAGGCATGTGCCCTGAC
This sequence comes from Tonatia bakeri, assembly GCA_004024845.1. Classification (NCBI taxonomy): domain Eukaryota; kingdom Metazoa; phylum Chordata; class Mammalia; order Chiroptera; family Phyllostomidae; genus Tonatia; species Tonatia bakeri. The sequence goes on from PVIA01008992.1 coordinate 14,276, forward strand.
TGGGAATCAAACCGGTGACCCTTTGGTTCCCAGGCCCATGCTCAATCCACTGAGCTACACCAGCCGGGGCTTCTAAAAAAATTTTATTGCTGTTCAAGTACAATTGTTTCCATTTTCTCCCCAACACTCCCCACCCCCAGCCATCCCTACCTCCCATCCTTGATCCACTCCGCTTTGGCTTTGTCCATGTGTCCTTTATATTTGTTCTTTAACAACCCTTCCTCCTTTCCCCCCACTATCCCCTCCCAGCTCCCCTCTGGTTACTCTGTTCTTAATTTTGATGTCTCTGGTTACAATTTGCTTGCTTGTTTGTTTTGTTGATTAGGTTGCACTTATAGGTGAGATCATATGGTATTTGCCTTTCACCTCCTGGCTTATTTCACTTAGCATAATGCTCTCCAGTTCCATCCATGCTGTTGTAAAAGGGTAGGAGCTCCTTCTTTCTTTCTACTGCATAGTATTCCATTGTGTAAATGTACCACAGTTTTCTGATCCACTCGTTTACTGATGGGCACTTACCTTGCTTCCAGCGCTTGGCTATTGTAAATTGTGCTGCTATGAACATTGGGGTGCACAGGTTCTTTTGAATTGGTGTTTCAGGGTTGTTAGGGTATAATCCCAGCAGTGGAACTGCTGGGTCAAAAGGCAGTTCCATTTTCAGTTTTGTGAGGAAATTCCGTACCATTTTCCACAGTGGCTGCAGCAGTCTGTATTTCCAGCAACAGTGCGCTAGGGTTCCCTCTCTCCACAACCTCTCCAGCACTTGTTGTTTGTTGATCTCGCACTGACTCTTCTCATGCTCGAACAAGTAATGTCAGAAGGAGAACACTTTCCGTCGCCTCCTCTGGTTGTGGAAAATGAGGCAGATCTCTGTATCAGGACCACGTTTTTCCACGTCACACTGATGGTAAAACACTGTGAGATTTCAGAACCTCAGGGATTCTTGGTGTGTCCTGTGTAAGTTCACCATGTTTTAAAAATGATATTTTTGATAGTTACTTTTAGGAATTTCTCACTCTGTAATGCTATTTAAATTTTTATCTGTATATAAAATAATACTATACATTATATAATTACTCAGGAATGGTGCTTCATAGCACACAGAATTTCAGTGGTTGTTTTCCCTCTGTGTCAGGGAGTAAATGAAACCTGGGATTCTGCTGTGTTGCTGTGGGAACAGGATTTGCCATCTTAGTCTTGTCATGATTTCTGGATCCAAATCTCATCTGGATCCTAAGAAATGAGGACTTTTTCGATATTTCCCAGCACACTCCACCCAGCAGTGACTTCTTTGGGGATCCCGTCCCCCACCACTCCCCACTCACCTCCTTCACTGAGAAGTCTCTCCCGCAGAAACATCTGTTATTTCTCAAAGTTGTTAAATCCCTTATGACAAAGTGTCAGGATCCAGAATGTATGGGGAGCTCCTGTAAATAAATTAGGACCTGTCAAACTGTGTACAAAGGCGCAGGAGACAGAATGTGAGGAGTTCAGGGATGGAAAGTACACTTGGAAAAGATTGAAAATCTCACGAACAATCAAGACAATACCAATAAAAGCTACAGTATCTACCCTTACACACCCATGAATTTGTCAAACTTTTAAACTATCAGTGCTGACCACTAGACAAAACATGGTTGGTATGAGGAGGGCTTGAGTCAACCCTGGGAAGGACAATTTAGCAGTGTGCAGTACAGCGGATTCTGTGCCCATCCTGCATGGCAAACTGTTAGTTCCAATCCTACAGACATGACCCACAAAGTTTGCACATTCCCTGAAAGTTTGCAGATTTGTGGGTTTTTTTTTTACTGTAGCATTGTTTGTTATAGCAAAAGTTTATCAATAAGTTAAATATCCAGCAAAAGGAAAATCTATTGAATATGCTGACAAAACAGTTCTATTTTCTCTGTACCTGGAAGACTTTTAGTAAGTCTAAAACTAATCTCCTTTCAGTAAGTCTAACCTAAACTACTCTGAGAAACAAAATAATAAAAATACTGGATGAATATTTTTAAATGGTTCAGATATAGTAATGCTGACTCCGGGCTGTCTCACAAGAACAGTGACCATATAGTACAAATCTCTCCACATACTTTCAAAGCACACTACCCAGTCAAGGGCCCAATAAAACCCTCAAACACCACAACCGTCGCAGGAGGAGGAGATGGGAATATCCACATCCATCAGACCCTTTGTGGGACATCACTGGTGAACAGGGGCACTCCTGTGAAACTGATGGGGACTAGGATGCGATGGCTCTAAGGGACTGATGAGAATCTGTTTTGATGATTATGTTGGGTGACAGAGGGTAGTGCCCCTAGTTTTTAGGAAATACACTTAGAGAATGGAGTAGTGATGGAATATTTGCAGCTTGCTCCCCAATAACTCAGGAAGAGTTTTCTTACTGCTCCTACAATGGTCTTGTAAGTCTTTGCTTGTTTCAGAAATTTTGGGAAAGCTTTTAAAAATGAGAATTTAGGAAAACTTAATTTTCAGAATTTGACATAAGAAGGAAATGCCTCAGTAAATGCAGTGAGACGTGAAACCAGTGGTGTCTGCCCTGACTCCACCCCAGAGCGGGCTCTTTGTGCAAAGACAGGTCCTCCCCCCTGGTTTCCCACTGCCCCTGCTGTGCCCCCGCCTGGTCAGCCCCGCCCTCCTCCACCTCACCAGCAAGGTCGGCCAGGCCTGCAGTGGGAGGTGCGCAGACTCACTGTGGTAGACAGACCCTCAGTGAAGGCAGGAGCCCTTGTGGAACCAAGTCAGAGAAGAGGGCTTTGCAGCCCCTCTGTGATGGAGCCACCTTGTAGGCGGTCTGCGTGTGTGCAAATGCCTTATGTGTGTGTGTGTTCCTTGTCCTTTTTGAATCTGGAATGCACAATTGCCTTTGGGGTTTTCCACACATCCACTCTGTCCCATCTGCCCCCTTGTCATGACCTGCTCTCCACTCCCCAGTGGGTAGCCCCTTGCCTTCCCACAGGTCCCCACAGTCATGCCTCCAAGCCTTTGTCCTGCCTCCTTCCTCTCACAGGAGGAAGTTGTCCCTGTCCCAGCACCAAGAGCTGGTTCTGTGTTAAGCTGAACATCAACAGCACCTCACATTAAATCTTCCTGAGCTCCTCAGGCTAAAGTAGCTCCTCTGTGCGTCCAACACCCAAATCCACAATCTGACTATTGCACTTGGTGAGGGGCGTTTGTATATTGTGGGCCTCACTCTTCATGTGGCCATAGGAGTAGAATGTGTCCCTCTATCACTTTTATACCCCAAGTGGTAATACATTCTGTTGCTCAGACATCTGTGATAAAGTGAATTACCCTGGGGAGCAGAAGGCTAGGGAAGTTTCTTCTGAAGTTTGGGGCTCACTTTTCTGGACATGTAGGTGTGGCTAAACCCTCCCTGACTCTGTGGGTGCAACCCCACCCCCAACATTGCTTGCTCTGATTAATGGGATATCGCCAGTGGTGAAACCTCAATCACATGTTTATAGTCAACAGGAAAAGTGGGAGCCTGTTGGGTTCTGACTGCTGGGGAGATCTTAGCTTCCTGGAGGCTGGGAGAGCCCTGAACCCCACCCTGTCCTCATCCTTGAGCCCTTTCCTCACTTAAATGAGAGAAATAGGCAAATACCTCCTAGTCCACACATTCATAGTATGTATATCCTGTGTCATTGTCTAAACCCGACCACTTCTCAGATCTGGAAGGAGAGGCCCAGCTCCAAGGAGGAAGGACCTGCAGATCAAGAGCAACCGCAGAGCTTCTTTCTGGCCACTGACTCGGGTGAGTGCGCCTTGGAAGGAGACACTGTGCGGACATTCATGTGGGTGTGCTGTGTTTCTTTTATTTGCCTTAGATATTTTTTGACTTCTCTTTTGAATTCTCCTTTGACCCTTTGGTTGATGAGGAGTTTGTTGTTTACTTTCCACACATTTGTAGGTTTTTCCAGCTTTCTTTTTGCTGTTGATTCCTAGTTTTATAGCATTGTTGTTGGAAAAGACACTTGGTATGATTTCATCTTCCTAAATCTTCTAAGGCTTGTTTTGTGTCCTATCGAGTTGTCTCTCCTGGACGATGATCTGTGTGTGCTTTAGAACGCTGTGCATTCTGCTTCTGTTGCCTGGAGTGTTCTATAAATGCGTGTTAGTTCCAGTTAATCTACCGGATGGTTCACACATTCATTGTTTCCTTGCAGATTTTCTGTCTGAATGGTCTGTCCATTGTTGAAAGTGGGGTATTAAAGTTTCCCACTATTATTGTATTGTTGTCTCTTTCCCCTTCAGGTCCATTAGTGTTTGCTCAATATATTTAGGTCCTTCAATGTGTGTGCACATATGTCCTCAGTTGTAATGTGTTCTTGAGGAATTGACCTCTTTATCATCATGTAATGATCTTCTTTGTCTCTTGTTACTTTTTATTTTGTCTGATTTAAGTATAGCTATCTCTGTTTTGTCTTCTTCTTGTATGAAATATCTTTTTTCATCCCTTCACTTTGAGCCTGTGAGTGTCTCGTTGGCAGCATGTAGTTGAGTCTTTAGAACAGTTTTATTCATCCAGCCATACTGTGTACGTGTGTGTGTGTGTGTGTGTGTGTGTGTGTGTCACCAACATGCATCATTGTCACTTTGTAAATGAAAAGTTTCAAGTTAAGTAATGGGCCTCCAATGTCTGTGCCATGTCTTGCCCACACTCTCTCTCAGGGGAGCTGGCAGAGAAGCCCCAGCCCTCCTACCGTTCACACTGGAACCCGTGAGGCAGACGTTTGATGTACAGGAAGGTGTAGAGGTTCCAGAGAGCCCACACTCAGGCCAGAAGAGAAAAGCACTTGTGAGCATTTAATAAACTTCCTTCAATGTGACTTCCAGCTACGAGGACACAGGCTCCTTCAACCCTAATCTCCTCAGCCCTTCAGCTAAAGATCTTGGCCTTTATGATGACAAGCTATTTTGGGAGCTTCTGCTTCCCCCAGAACTTTCTAGAAGCCGGATGCAGCACATGAGTGACAGGAGCAGGTCCGGGCTTGTTTCTGGAGGCATTTCCCTGAGTCTGCTCATGGACCAAGGGCCACACCGCATCAGGGAAGGCAGCTGGGGCAGAAGCTCTGGGTCCTCTTTCTGTGGTGATGCCTCACACCACTTCATGGGCCTGGCTGTGGCTCACGGGGCCTGGAAGTTTCTGGGTCTTCCTGGGTCAGGACGGCAGGCTGGTGGCTCAGATGAAAGCTGCTCTGTGCCTTTTAATTGGTGAATTCAATTGTTTCCATTTAGCATCATGGATATGAGAGAACGCTGAAAAATGCCATGTTCTTAACAGTTTTCTGGTTGTTTTTGCATTTCCATTGTTTCTTTCCCTCTGTGTCTGCTTACCTTTGTAAATTGGGGGGTTTCTGTGCTGGGATGCTCTGCTTCCCCTGCTTGTCTGTAGGGTTACTGCTCTAGGTTATTGCTCTGTGGTCACCATGAAGTTTAAAGATGGCGTTTCAGAGGTAAAACTGCATTTTAAGCTGATTGTAAGTTTACTTTGTGTATAAAACTCCCTTTTACTCCCTCACTTTCTATTTTTGATGTCCTCATTTACCTTTTTTTAGATTGTGTATTTATTAACACACTATAGCAGGTATAATTATTTTAATACTCTTTTTCTTTGAGTTTTATACTAAAGTTAGGTGGTTAACACACCATCTGATTACAGGTGCAGTTTTCGAAGACTTACTCTGTATTTACTTTCCCAGTATGTTGTACACTTTTATATGTTTTTTCTTTTCCTTTTTTATTGTTATTGTATTACAGTTGTCCCAATTTCCCCCTTTGCCCTCCTCTACCCAGCCCACCCCCCACTCACACAGTGAATCTCTACACTGTTGTCCATGTCCATGGGTAATTCATGCATATTCTTTGACTAGTCCCTTCTCCTTCTTTCCACTGTTATTCCTTTCCTCTCCCCTCTGGCCACTGTCAGTCTGTTCCATGTTTCCATGTCTCTGGTTCTAATTTGCTCATTAGTTTATTTTGTTCTTTAGATTACTCTATAAGTGAGATCTTGTGGTATTTGTCTTTCACTGACTGGCTTATTTCACTTAGCATAATATTCTCCACTGCCATCTGTACTGTTGCAAAAGGTAGGAATTCCTTCTTTCTTTCTGTGGCATAGTATTTCATTGTGTAAATGTACCACAGGTGTTTTATCCACTCAGCTACTAATGGGGACCTGGACTATTTCCAACACTTGGCTATTTTAAATAGCGCTGCTATGAACATAGGGATGCATAGGTTCTTTCGAATTGCTGTTTTGAGATTCTTAGGGTATATCCCCAGCAGTGAAATTGCTGGGTCAAAAGGCAGTTCTATTTTTAATTTTTTTAGGGAACTCCATATGGTTTTCCACAGTGGCTGCCCCAGTCTGCATTTCCACCAACAGTGCACTAAGGATTTTCTCCACAACCTCATCAGCACTTGCTATTTGTTGTTCTTTATTGATTTATTAATGATAGGCATTCTAACAGGTGTGAGGTGATATCTCATTTGTGATTTTAATTTGCATTTCTCCGATGGCTACTGGTGTTGAGCATCTTTTCATGTCTATGGGCCATCTGTATATTCTCCTTGGAGAAGTGTCTGTTCAGGTTCTTTGCCCATTTTTTAATTAGATTGTTTGTTTTCATGGTTTTGAGTAATATGAGTTTTTTATGTATTTTGGAGATTAAACCCTTGTATGACATATGTTGGCAAATATATTCTTCCATAAAGTTGGTTCCCTTTCCATTTTGATGATGGTTTCTTTAGCTGTGCAGAAGAAGCTTTTTAATTTGATATAGGCCCATTTGTTTATTTTTTCCTTTATTTCTTGTGCCCTAGGAGATACATTGGCAAAAATATTATTAAGTGGGATATCTGAAATTTTACTGCTTATGTTTTCCACTAAGACTTTTATGGTACCACAACTTATATTTAGGTCTTCTATCCATTTTGAGTATAAGTTAGTGGTCTAGTTTCATTTTTTTTGCATGTACCAGTCCAGTTCTCCCAACATCATTTATTGAAGAGACTTATTTTTACTCCATTGTATGCCTCTGTCCCCTTTATCAAATATTTATTGACCCTACAGACATGGGTTTATTGCTGGGCTCTCTATTGTGTTCATTAATCTATGTGTTTATTCTTATGCCAGTACCAGGTTGCTTTGATTACAGTGGCTTGTAGTATAGTTTTATGTCAGGTATTGTGATCCCTCCTACTTTGTTCTTCTTTCTCAAGATTGCTGAGGCTCTTTGGGGTCTTTTTTGGTTTCATATATATTTTTGGAGTATTTTTTTCTAGACCGGTGAAATATGTCATTGGTATTTTAATAGGAACTGTGTTGAATCTATAGATTGCTTGGGAATTATGGACATTTCAGTGATGTTAATTATTCCAATCTATGAATATGGTATATGCTTCCATTTATTTGCATCTTACTCAATTTCTTATTCAGTGTTCTGTAGTTTTCCAAGTACAGGTCTTTTACCTTCTTGGCTAAATTTATTCCTACGTACTTTGTTTTTATTGTTGCTATAGTAAATGGGATTTTTCCTAGTTTCTATTTTTGATAGGTCATTGTTGGTGTACAAAAGTGCCATTGTATTCCAAATATTGATTTTTTACCTTGTTACTTTGCCAAATTCACTTATTAGGTCAAATAGTTTTTTGGTGTTCACTATGGAGTTTTCTATGTACACTATCATGTTGTCTGTAAGTAATGACAGTTTTACTTCCTCTTTTCCAATTTGGATGCTTTTTATTTCTTTTCCTTGTCTCATCACTGTGGCTAGAATTTCCAGTACTATGTTGAATCAGAGTGGTGAAGATAAACACTTTTGTCTTGTTCCTGATCTTAAGGGAAAAGCTTTTAGTTTTTGCCCTCCAATGACTATGATGTTGGCAGTAGGTTTCTTGTATATGGCCTTTATTATGTTGAGGTATGTTCCCTCTATTTCCACTTTGCTGAATTTTTTTATCATAAATTGGTGCTGGATTTTATCAAATGTTTTCTCAGCCTCTATTGATATGATCATGTGGCTTTTGTCCTTCATTTTTTTATGTGGTGTATTATGTTTATTGATTTGTGACTGAATATTGTACCATCTTTGCATCCCTGGGATAAATCCCACTTGATCATGGTGTATGATCTTTTAAAGGTATTGCTGGATCCAGATTGCCACTATTTTGTTGAGGATTTTAGCATCTATGTTCACCAGAGATATAGGCCTGTAATTTTCTTTCTTTGTTGTGTATTTACTTGGTTTTGAATTAGGATAATACTGGCCTTGTAAAAAGAATGGGGGTCTTTCCCCTTGTTGAATGTTTTGGAATAATTTGAGAAGTATAGGAGTTAGGTCTTCTTTGAATGTATGGTAAAATTCACCCATGAAGCCATCTGGTCCAAGTCTTTTGTATGCTGAGAGTTTTTTGACTATTACTGTTTCAATTTTGCTAGTTGTTTTCAGTTTGTTCAGGTTTTCTGCTTCTTCTTTATTCAGTTTTGGATGACTATGTTTCTAGGAATTTCACCCAGGTTGTCCAATTTCTTGGCATATAGTTGTTCATTGTAATTTCTTACCATCCTTTGTATTTTTGTGGAATCAGTTGTTACTTCTCTTTTGTTTCTAATTTTATTTATTTGGGTCCTCTCTCTTTTTTTCTTGGTGAGTTTGATTAAACACTTGCCATTTTTGTTTGTCTTTTCTAAGAATCAGCTCCTGGATTCATTGACCCTTTGAATTGTTTTTTTTTTTTTTTTTGGTCCCTGTGTCATTTAATTCTGCTCTGATCTTGAATATTTCCTTCCTTCTACTCATTCCAGGCTTTGTTTGTTGTTGTTCCTCTAGTTCTAGTTCTTTTAGATGTAGGATTAGGTTGTTTATTTGAGATTTTTCTATCTTCTTTAGGCAGGCCTGTATTGCTATGAAGTTCTCTCTCAGGCCTGCCTTTGCTCTGTCTCAGAGGTTTTGGGTTGTGGTGTGTTCATTCTCATTTGTTTCAAGAAACTTTTTTGATTTCTTCCTTGATCTCATTGTTAACCCATTTAGTATTTAATAACATGTTATTCAGTCTCCAAGTGTTTGAGTGGTTTTGAGTTTTTTCCTTGAGATTGGTTTTTAGTTTCATGCCATTGTGATCCAAGAAGATGCTTGGTATGATTTCAATTTTTGTGGAGGCTTGTTTTGTGTCTTAACAATGTAGCATATCTTGGAAAATGATCCATGTGTGATCAAAAAGAATGTATATTTTGCTTCTTTGGGGTGAAATGCTCTGTAAATACCAATTAATTCCATTTGATCTAGGGTGTTGTTCAATGACACAATATCCTTGTTGACTTTTTGTTTGGATGATCTATCCATTGTTGACAGTGGTGTGTTAAAATCCCCTGTGATGACCATATTGATGTCAATCTCTTTCTTAAAGTCCTCCAATCTCTTGTGTATTTAGGTGATCCTATGTTGGGTGCATATATATTTACAAGGGTTATATCCTATTGTTAGACAACTCCCTTAAGTATTACATAGTAATCTTCTTTGTCTTTGTTATGGCCTTTATTTAGAAGTCTATTTTGTCTGACATAAGTATTGCTACTCCAGTTTATTTTTTCATATCCATTTGCTTGGAATATTTCTATCCATCCCTTCCATTTTAGCCTGTGTAGATCTTTTGTCCTATGGTGGGTTTTTTTTAGACAGCATATATGTGGGTTGTGTTTTTTATCCATTTAGCTACCCTATGTCTTTTGATTGGAGCATTTAATCCATTTACACTTGTTATTATTGATAAGTATTTATTCATTGCCATTTTTTCCCTTTGTACCTATGTTCTTCTCTCTCTCTCCCTCCCTCTCTCTCTCTTTCTCTCCCCCCCCCCAAGTAGTTTCTTTAGCATCTCTTGCAATGTTGGTTTTGTAGAGATGCCCTCTTTCAGACTTTTTTTGGGGTGTCTGGGAAGCTCCTTATATTACCTTCCATTTTAATTGAGAGCCTCACTGGGTAGAGCGGTCTCAGTTGCAAGTCTTTGGTTTTCATTACTTGGAATATTTCCTGCCATTCTCTCCTGGACTGGAGTGTTTCTGTTGAGAAGTCAGCTGAGAGCTTAGCAGAGCTCCATTGTATCTTACTAGCTGTTTCTCTCTTACTGCCTTTAAGATTCTCTCTTTGTCTTTACATTTTGCCATTTTAATTATGATATGTCTTGGAATGGGCCTCTTTGGCTTCATCTTGATTGGGGCTCTCTGTACTTCCTGACCTTGCATGACTTTTTCCCTCAACAAGTTAGGGAAATTTTCTGTCATTACTTTTTTCAGACATGTTTTATATCCCTTGCTCCTTTTCTTCTCTTTCTGGTATCTCTATGATGCAAATATTATGTTTCATCTTGTCCTGCAGCTCCCTTAAACCATATTTGTTCTTTTGAGCCTTTTTGTTGTTGTCATTGTTTCTCTGACTGGGTGTTTTTCTCTACCTTGTCTTTCCACTCTGATTCCTTCCTTACTTCATCTAGCCTGCTTTTAATTTTTTCTAGTGTATTTTTCATTTCCTATATTGTATTCTTCATTTTCTCCTGGTTGTTATTCATTGTTTCTCTGTCATTTTTTTTTAATGCTTATGCAGTTCCCACTAAGTTCCTTGTTGTTCTTACTGAGTTCCCTTAGCATCCTTCTAATCATTATTTTGAACTCTGTGTCAGATAAATTGCTTGCCTCCATTTCATGTAACACTCTTTCTGGGAATTTATCCTTTCCTTTCAGTTGGGTTTTTTTTCTTTATCTCCCCATTTCAGGTGATTCTTTTCATTTGTTTCTGCATATTAGATTGATCTGCTTTAAATTTTTATTACTATTATTTTTATTTTAATTTCATTTCAAATCTTATATTTTGCTCTTCCCTTCTCTTACTCCATTTTACCTTCATCCTTCTCTTTCTTATTTTTTTAATCTTTTTCCCTTTCTATGCCTTGTTTCTATTCCTCACTCTTCCTATTTCTCTTACCTCCATCCTCTCAAAACCACCTTTCTTTCCACTAATCATCTCACATTCTTTTTCCCTTTCTTACAATATCCTTATTCTTGTTCCACCTTTATTAATATTTTCTCAGTGGTCATTGATATTGAGGTTGTTGTTGCATTTCTTCAATTTTATTCCTAGTTGTTGACTATTTTTTTAAATTTAAATCTCCCTGTTCTGTTTACTGTTCCCCTGTCCTACTCCATTTTGCCTTCCTCCTGCCATGTCTTATTTTCATTTAAAATTTTATCTTCCTCTTTTTTAGCCTGGTTTCTAACCATTATGCTTATTTATTTCTCCTTCCTCTATTCTCTCAAAATCATTTTTCTTTCCTTTAGACATCTCAGAATCCTTTTCCTCTTTTCTTTCTTATGAACTTATTCTCTCTCCACCTTTATTACTCTTCACTCATTTGTGTGGACATCGCTGTAGTAGTTCTTCAATTTGGTTCCTATTTTTTCATTTTTTTTAAAAAAACCTCATATTGTACTCTTCCCTTTCTTACTCCATTTTGTCCCATTCCCTCCCTATTTTATTTATGTTGTAAATTTTATTTTTCATTTCTTCACTTTGTATCCACTCTCTACTCTTACTATTTCTCCTCTCTCTACCTTCTCAAAATCATTTTTCTGTTAGTCACCTCATATTTTTTTTCCTTTTGCATAACATTCTTATTCTCTTTCCACCTTTATTAATCTTAGCTCATTTATTGTTGATATCACAGGGGTAGTTGGAAGGCATTTTTGCTGGTGTGGGTTTTGTTTGCTGGGTTGTTTTTTGTTTGTTTGTGTTGTTATTTTTTTGTTCTGGCAGCTCCTGTACAAAAGCATACAGGATGTGGTGGGAGTTGTGACTCAGTCAGCTAGCCAGAGAGGACCCAGCAATGAATGAGCCAACAACAACCAAAACCCACAAGAGAGCCCACATTGACTGCATACAGGGCATCCCTAGAGCATTCAGCTCAGGAGTTTAAGGAAACTGCCGCACTGAGTCCCACAGGTGTCCCACCACAGAAGGCTCCCCCCACTTCTTTATGTTTTCATGTTGGTCTTAGTGTCTTTTTATTTCATCTTCAAAAACTTTTTCCAACATTTCTGACAATGCAGGCCTAGTGATGAACTCCCTCAGCTTTTGTTTGTCTTGAGAAGTTTTTATTTCCTCTTCGTATCTGAAGGATAACTTTGTCAGACTTAATATTCCTGTTTGTTTGTTTGTTTTTTAACACTTTGAATACATCATTTCACTCTATCCTGGCGTTTAGGGTTTCTGCTGAGAAAACTGCTGGTAGCTTAGTCAGGGCTCCTTTGTAGGGAACAATCCTTTTTTATTTTTTAAATGTAGCTGCTTTTAGAATTCTTTATTCTTGAATATTGATAGTATTAGTTTAACATGTTTTGGAGAAGGTCTTTTTGCACTGAGATAACAGGATTATCTATTAGCTTCATGCATTGGAATGTTTAGTTCTCTCCCCAGGTTGGGCTAGTTCTGAGCTACTATTTCTATGAGTAAGTTTTTTGTTCCCTTTTCTCTTCTAGAATCCTGATTATTTTCATACTTTTTGTTGAAATCCCATAGATCACAAAGACTTTCTTCACTTTTTTTCAAATTTCCTGTCCTCTAACAAACGTGTACTATTGCTCCTCGCCCCCCCCCCCCCCCCCCCATTGAGTTCTTTAGCTCTGGAATCTCTGTGTGGCTCTTTTTAAAATAATTTCTCTTTGCTAAAAAACTCATTTTGATCATATATTCTTTTTAATATTATATTGAATTGTAGTTTTGAGTTGTTGCTCTCACATATGAAGTATTAGGCACCTCCTGAAATCTTTGCTAGTTACGTTCCGATGCGGTATTCTGTTAGATGGTGGTCTTATTATTTGAGGTTTCCTCTGTTTCTATATGGGTGCACCTACTTCACTCTTTTTGCTCTTTTTATGGCAGAATTCTTAAGAATCTGTTTTCTGTTTTTCACGTCCTACCAGGCTGGCAAATGGGAACTTCTCCTTTGTTTAACCAAAGGTAGCGTTGTAGCTCAAGTTTGCGGTTTCTCCTTTGTTGGTGGACGCCGGTCTGTTCTCTGAGCGCACTCCTTGTCTGCTGGCGCTCTCTCACACCACACACAGAGACTCACACGAGGAGCCAGCTGCAGACTGTGTGTTCTGTGTGTGTATATGGCTTTAGCACGTGCAGTGTTGGGGGTGCTACAGACCTGGTAGGGAGATCCTCGGGTGTGATACTCCCTGATCCTGGTGAAGCACTGTCACTGGCAACTACGTTCTTCCCCTGCCTCTTTCCCAGGCTCTGCCTTCCCCTCAATCTTGGAGGTACAGCGTCAGAACTCTGGGGCATGCTGGAGATAAAGGGGTTTTCTCCACCTACATCCTTTGCTGCTGAGGCAGGCGGGGCACTAACTTGTACCACTAGCCTCTTCTCCCTCCTACTTCCTGGAGGTCCCTGCCCCCCAGTTACACCAGCCTAGGGCAGTGTTTTCTTGAATCAGAGGGGGTAGAGTCATATTTTTTCCTCCAAAGACATGCTGGAATAGCCCTAGTGAAGGCTGCACTTATGTATATTCTGTCATCTCTGGGTGTCTGCACAAGTCAGCACTTTGTAAGTATTTCCCCCTGACTGCAGAGACCAGGATCTCAGCAGGCTCCTCAGTCTGAGCAGGCATCTGTTTCCCTGTCACCAGGTGCACAGGTCCCGGTGGCTGCTTCTTGGTTTCTGAGCATAGGGTGCTAGATCCCACAATACCCACGAAAGTGCTTTTGCTCACAGAGAGAGATTTAATTCATTGCCAACAAAGACAGATAAAAAAGGAAGCATGCCTTACACCACCATGACATCACTCTCTTTGTAAATGGCTGAGCATTTTTAACCCCCAGTACATTCCTGTCTCAATCAAACATGATTTGCTGAGCCTCTGTAGCAGCAAGAGACGTGGGGAGGAGAGGGTGGTTGGGAGAGTGGCAGTAGGATGTGCCAATCTCACCGAATAGATTTCTGTAGACTTCCAGTAATAGGACTCTCAATGCTGTGTTTGATTTTAACAAGCAGAATTCTTGCTGACCCACATTGTACATATGGCAAGAGCAACACATTAATGGCTGTTGAAAAAATAATGTAAAAAGTTTAAATTGTGTTCAAAACACATAAAATTTATTATCGCAGCCATTTTTTTTTTTACTGCACAATGATGTTAAGCCTCTGAGATACTGATGTTGTTTGTTTCTGTAGTAAACCCAGCTGAGTCTGATTGAGATAGTCCTTTTATTTTTAACCTTTCTGTTCTTCTCATTTCATTGTGTCTTTTGAAAACAAAATATGTCATCGGATTATTTTTTAATCCAACCTGAGAATCTCAGTTATTTAATTGGTGAGCTTATTAATTTACATTTATTGTAATACCCCTATATTAGGACTTATCTCTCCTATCATATTTTCATTTATTTTGCTTAAAAAATTTCCCCCTTCATACCTACACTCCATTTATTGTGAGTTTTCTCCTACTGATTTAAACATTATACATTCTATTTTTTGTCTCATAATGGTTGCTGTGAACATATGACCCATACCAATGTTTATTTATACTTATATTTATTATTGTTTATCTTTATTATAATATATTTAGTATGCTTTCATATCCCCTCTGTGTGCCACCTCCCACCAGGTATCCTGATATTGTCCAGAATTTCATTTCTGTGTTATTTATAGGTGTACATTTTCTTTTCTGTGAGCTGAACTACCTTCCCCTTTTTCAGGCGAGAACAGTCTTTACAAATTCCTTGGTTTCTCGCCCTTCTTATTCCTCTTGTCACATCTTTTGGATGTGTTTTTCTTGCTGTTGGAATACCTCCCCCAAAATGTATTTTCAACTTTGATGTTTATGGGACAAACATTCTTTAGGTTTTATATGTTCACTCCCTTCTCTTTGGCAACATCACCAGTTTGTTCTCTGTATCTGTGGCTCTCTTTCTATGTTGTTTGTTTATAAAACTCCACATACAAATGAAATCATATGGCATTTTTCTCTATCTGACTTATTTCATTTAGTATAATATACTCTAGTCCTATTCATGTTATCACAAATGGTGAGATTTCATTTTTTTTTTAAGATTTTATTTATTTAGAAAGAGGTGAAGGGAGGGAGAAAGAGAGGGAGAGAAACATCAGTGTGTGGTTGCCTCTCACGTGGCTCCCACTGGGGACCTGGCCCACAACCCAGGCATGTGCCCTGACTGGGAGTTGAACCGGCGACCCTTTGGTTCGCAGCCTGCACTCAATCCACTGAGCTACATCAGCCAGGGCTCTTTTTTTTTAATTGCTGAATATATATATATGTATATATATATATATATATATATATATATATATATATATATATGTAATGCAGCTTATATAGCTATTATAAGTAATGCAGCAATGAACATAGGGTTGCATATATCTCTGAACTAATAATTTTGTTTAAAAATATTCTTGCCCTGGCTGGTGTAGCTCAGTGGATTGAGTGCAGGCTGCGAACCAAAGGGTCGCCGGTTCGATTCCCAGTCAGGGCACATGCCTGGGCTGCGGGCCAGGTCCCCAGTGGGGGCCACGTGAGAGGCAACCACACACTGATGTTTTTCTCCCTCTCTCTCTCCCTCCCTTCCCCTCTCTCTCAAAAAAAAAAAGTAAAAACAAGAGAGAGAAAAATTAAAATATTCTTAATACACTGTGTTAATCAGAATTCTAAAGGTTTTCCCCAAGTTTCCTGTCCTTTGATTACACAATCAAACACTAATTTAGGTACTGCTGTGAAGGGGCTTTGTAGGGATATTGCTAATTAAGGTTACTAATCATTGCCCTTAAAACAAAGAGTGTACCCTTTGTTATCTGAGTGGGCCCAATGTAATCACAAACCCTTAAGGGAGAAGTACTTTATCAGACCAGAGGCAAGAAAGGCGCTGCAGAGAAGTCAGAGAGAGGTCCTGCAATGTTGCTGGCTCTGAGATGTCGGAGGCCGCATGCAAAGATGGGAGAGGGGCCCCTAGGAGTTAAGGAGGGTCCCGAATTGGGGGCCAGCAAGGAAGCAGGGAGTTGAGTCCTCAAACCATAAGGAACTGGATTCTATCAGTAACCCACATGGGCTTGTTAGCAGATTCCTCTCAAGGTCTCTGGCTAAGAGCTCAGCTAGTCAACACCTTGATTTTGGCCTTGGGAGACCCAGAGCAGAGAAAGTATCTGAGGCCACGCAGACTTCTGACTTCCAGAACTGTGAGGTAAGAAATATCTGTTGATTTAAGCAGGTAAGTTTGTGGTGATATATTATGGCTGCAGCAAATATTGATGCACATATCCTCTTTTTGTTTGTTTGTTTATTTATTTATTTTCCTATTTAAATGAGAATTTGACTGGATGTAAAGTACTAGGCACATCAAGACTTTGGCGCGAATACGCCTTGGTCACCTTGCAACCCAGATTGCTGGCGACCAAACTGCTGTTGTCCTGCGTCCTTCTTCCTTCTCTAGTTTCAGGGCTCATCTGAAGTAGGAGCAAGAAGGCTGTGCTCATTTCTCCTCTTTGTTCAGTTGACTTTGTACTATACTAGGTTGCCAGTGTTAGTCTCAGGGAGGTGAAGGGAGGTTTTTAAAACGTTATAAACCAGGGGTGTCACACTCATTTTCACCGGAGGCCACATCAGCCTCGCTGTTGCCTTCAAAGGGCTGAAAAAATTTTAGGACTGTATAAATGTAACTACTCCTTAACAGTTAAGGAGTTGAAATTACATTCAGCCCTTTGAAGGCAACCTCGAGGTTGATGTGGCCCCCGGTGAAAATGAGTATGATGCCCTTGTAACCAATATATCATTAGGTGCACTTACAGGTGTGATGAATTCCCTGTTTGTTTGTTTTTTTCCCCCTGTTTGTTCAGCACTATTGGTCTTCTCTCCCTTCACCTTGTATAAAAATCAAGTTTATTGAGCTATCATTTCTGGACAATATTCTCCTCCTTTATGAATCCAAGTAGCTTACAGTCCCTTATCTTTGGGAGATATGAAAAACACATAGGCATTTGGCCAAATCCGAAGGCATGCTCTATCTTCAGGTTTGCAGAGGGGGGAAAAAAAGAATGATATTTTCACTGATCACGCTTTAGCTTTTAGACAAAGTGAATGCTGGGACTAGAGTAAAACCTTTTTGCTAACTATTATTTTTTTATTTTCCATGTTTCATAAAATCAGTCTACATAATCCTAGACTTATTGTGAGTATGACAGATATTGTAACAAAATATCTAATCCCTTTCAGTCATTAGAAACACATTAATTCTTGGCTTTTAAAAACAGTTACATTGTAGAATAACAGCACTCTTTCAAAAGTGAACTCAGCTGAATTAATCAGATGTTACTAGATATTTTTAGGACTCTAACAGAAGCTTAATGAATAATTTTAAATAGTGTTAAATACCTAAACTGTAGGAATTATAGTAACACTGTACCTTTGAGGAGAAATCATTAATTTTGAATTTAACATACAGAATGGCACCTTAGGAAAACATGCAAGGTCTGGAGAATTGTATCTTTAAGAGCACAAAGCAGTGATGAAAACACACATTACTAGAGTTACCTCCTGGGATACTTAGACATTTCCTGGCAATGTGAGCATTTTTCTGCCTAGAAACTGCATAATTGACTGTTGAGCTGTGGCTGGCAGACACCACGTGGCATAGCAACAGCAAAGGAAGAAAAACAGGAAATTTCCTGCTAGAAATTAAATGATTTCAACCCTTCTTTTGAAAAGCATTTTGGCTAAGGTCCCTACTCTTCCCAACAAACTAATACACAAGGAACAACAGCAATGATGATGAATGACTGTTAAGCTTCTGATTTCTGCAATAATGGCTGAAATTGCCAATAGAGGGAATTCATATTTGCCTGAGAAAAAAGTTATGTAGACATAAAATGAAAGCTAGTAATACACATTTTTCATGAAAAGTATGCATTGTTAGCAGGCATGTGCTAAACATTTAATTATATCTGCATTTCACTAACCAGATAATTTCCATTTTTTTCTGATTTTTTTGTGTATTACATTTCCTCTTTTTCTTCCATAATATCGAAGGCTGAAAAAAATTGCTCCTGTCAGAGAATGCTATCCATTTTAATTACTGTCAAATTATGTCTTATGTTTCCATCAAAGTATACCTTGCCTTGAAGGAGTGTGCTTTTGTTTGATTTTTGCCTGCAGAACATTCTTACCTGATATTATTTGAATTCTCCCTCACCTCTCTCCTTTTTAATAAGGATCCTTCCTGGTCTCCCTTCTGAGCCAAAAAGATTCATCTTTGTGATTGTTGTATTTAGTCTCTCTGCTTCCCCTCCTGGGTAACATGAAGCTAGTCGCTGTTACTCCATGGCTGGGTCTAAGTTTACCGGAAGCAATGCTCATTTTCTCACAAATCAGGTCTAACCATGTGTCTGGTAGCCACTGGTGGGGAAGAGGACGGATCTGGCCGTGGCACGAGCAGTCAAGGACATGTCCTGGGGAAGGAGGACAAGGAGGAGAGGAGTGGGAAGAAATCGGAGACAGAATAGTCTGAATCTTGAACAGAGGGATCGGGCGGTGTTTAGAACACTGTGGTTGTTCATGTGATGAACACTTGCTCAGGTATTATTCTTTTTAAAAAATTACATTTATTAAGGTGACATTGGTCGATGAACTTGTATATGTTTCAAGTGTACAGTTCTAATCTGTATTTTGCATTATGTGACTGCCACCCAAAGTCAAATCATTTTCTGTCACCATATTTGACCCCTTTTACCCTTTACTCTTCCTCACCGCTATTCCCCCTGGTAACTGCCATGTTGTTGTATCCATGGGGTTTTTTAAATTTGTTTGTCTTGTTTGTTCATGTGTTGCTTTCAGTTGTATATCCCACATATGAGTGAATGGTTTTTTGCTTTTTCCATCTGACTCCTTTCACTTAGCACGATATCCTCAAGATCCACCCATGTTGTTGCAAAGGCACCATCTCATCTCCTCTTATGGCTGAGTAGCATCCCATTGTATGTAGGTATCACGTCTTCTTTATCCAGTCATCTATGGACACTTTGGCTGTTTCCATGTCTCGGCCGTCATGAATAATGCTGCGGTGACACACGGGTGCAGTTCTTTGTCTGATTTATCTCTGTCTCCTGGGCTCTCTCTAGTGCAGGTACAATCTTTTGTTGATGTTTCTTGAAGACCCTGTATAGGCCTTTCTCTCAGAACTTATGATTTTTGGAAAAAAGAAAAATACTTCTTTTTCTTCTCTGCCGTGAATCTACCCTGAGGGCAAGGACCCAGAAAGCTGCTATCTTAGAGAGAAGAGGAAGTGTAAACACATGGGAGGAAATCTAGTTTACCTGTATGTTGCTACAACGGAGCCCACTCACCCGACACAGGTCAGATTAGATTTTATTCTCCGAAAGCTAACCTGGATAACGACACCGGAGAATCATTCACTGCAGCTCTTCCTGTGGGTTCTAAGTGGTTAAGACTCGAGATGAACTGATCTACATTCAGCTGAGAAATTTGACATTTTAGGTTTAGAGTTTTGGCTCTCTGTCTCCAAAGCGAGAGGGATCTGTAATTCTCTTTTTGGTAAAAGCTCAGCTCAGTTTACATGAGAGGGAAATGTACTAGGGCCAAACCTGAAATGAGAGCAGAAAA
The DNA here is from genome assembly GCA_004024845.1 of Tonatia bakeri. Classification (NCBI taxonomy): domain Eukaryota; kingdom Metazoa; phylum Chordata; class Mammalia; order Chiroptera; family Phyllostomidae; genus Tonatia; species Tonatia bakeri. Next base: position 33,983 of record PVIA01008992.1, read on the forward strand.
GCAGAGTGGGAAACCAAGGGCGGGCATTGTGGCTTTCCCGAGGTTGGCTGAAGGGCAGGGGAGGGAAGTGGAGGTTCTCGGCCTCAGTGTGCAAGGCGTTTCAATTTTACTCCTATTCAGGGACCAGAGATGAGGCTACAGGCTCTATCCAGGTAAGAAGTTGGACTGAGACACCATGTGCAGAAGAGGTAGAGTGGAAAAGTGTATTAGAAAAAATCTGCTTGAGGGCGCAGGGCAACAATGTACACTTCTCTGCCTCCGCCTGGTTATATGTATAAAAACAAAATAGACAACTCTTCCATGGGAATTAATAACTATACCTTGACCTTACTTGGCTTTAAGTTTAGAATTTACTCTGCCTGACCGGTCCAGAAATCTCCAGGCCACAAAATGAACATACAAATGATTCCTGACTAGTGGAAATCCATGGGTGTCTAGCAGAATCCGAATAGTACCCTTCCAGAACACCCCAAGTAGGCGGCAGAGATTTCCCAGAGTTAAAGCCCTGCCCAAGGAAAGCTCAGCATTGGAACTTACAGAACACACCAACGCTCAAACCACAATAAGAAGAGTATGCTAATCTCACACAGTAGGTTAGGCCCTGAAGAATGACATATTAGAACTATCAATAGAACTATAAAATATGCATACTTGAATCATTGAAGGCAGGCAGGAAAAAATAAAAAACATTGCAAATAATGAGGCATTATAAAAAACACTAGTTATATTTCAAATAGAGCCAAACAGAGCTTCTAGCAATGAAAAATACATTTTTTTAAAAAATGTTTCTTAAAATCAAATACTCAACATCTTGGTGAACCAGCATATTAGACATAGCAGGATAGAACAGCAGTGAACTGGATTAATCTGAAGAAATCCTTTAAAATTCAGTGGAGAGAATTTCATCCTAAAACTATGAGAGAGAAGTATAAAGATACAGATTGACAATGAGATGGTCCAACCTGCGTCTAACTGGACTTCCAAAAGCAGAGAAGAAAGAAAATGAGGGAGAGAAAATTGTTGAAGAGCTAATAGCTAAATACTTTCCAGATGACGAAAGGCAGTAGTCCTCAATTTATGAAAACACAATAAAAGAAATACAAAATAAATCCGCTTCTGAGCATGTGGTGGTGCAATTGCAGAATAACTTTAAGATCTCCAAAGAGGAAAAACTTGATGGAGGAATTATTTTAAAGCAACAATTGATAAAATTATATTCAATGGAAAGACAATCAATTGACAGCACTTTCGATCAGTTTGGAAGATTCTTAGCCATTATGTCTTCAAATACGACTTCCCTGTTTTCTTTGTCTTCTCGTTTTGGGATTCCAGTTGAATATGGGGTAAACCACGTGTCTGTTATGTCTGTTACTCTGTTTTCTGTTTTTTTCTTTCCTTTGGTCTTTTTATACCTCCTTCCAAATCATTTCTTTTGAACCACCTTCCAGTTGGCTAAGTCCCTCCTCAGGTGTGCATAATCTGCTATTAAAAGATCTGTGTTGAGTTCCCAATGTCGTTATTTAATTTTACAGTTAGAGATTATTCCATATTTCAAATATTCTGTGTCACTTTTACATTATTTCCAGTCCTATATTAAAACTTTTCCATCCTTTTTAGGTTCTTAAACATAGTAAGCTTAGTTTTCTTTAAATTGCTTTATGATAATTCTGAAATTGAAGGCTGTGAGATGTGAGATGCTAGTCCCCAGTCACAGTTAATTACTGAGCACGTCCCATACCTCTGTGCTGAACTAGGTGTACTGTCAGTATGACATGCACCCCAGAGTTTGAAGATTTAGCCTAAAGTGTCAAATATCCCATTATATTTTATATTGATTACATGTTGAAATAATAACTTAGGTTAAATAAAATTTGAGTGAAAATATACTGAGTTAAATGGAATGATTTTAAAACTTCATTTTACTTGTTTCTCTTCACTTTCAACATTATTAGCACTCGAAAATTCCAAAGTACGTATGTGGCTCACATTGGGGCCTGTATTACAGTTCCGTTAGAACGCTGATCTGGAGCTTCTGTTTCCTGTGTCTGTTGTACGTTGCTACTGGTTCTCATTCTTGTCCCACCTCCTCAGTTGCCTGGTAATCTTTGTGTGCTGGCCCTTGTATTTCTTAACTTGCTGTTTAAAGAATTAGTCTAAGATGATGTTTTTATGAGCCCCAGGAATGGTGTTCATTTGCTTGTACCAGGCACTTGGTAGCTGTAAATCCAGAATCCCTGTCATTACACTTCAGGAGCAGAGACACTGTTGGCCATGCGGAAGCTCTGACGCTGGACTGCTGACTGCTTGAGGACTGGTTTACCGGTAGTTCACCTCCACCCCTGGGATCCAGCATCTCTACCCAAAGAGCAGGGAGTTTTTCAGGGTCCCTGCCCTTGGCAGGCCTGGACTTCAATACTTGTTAGCTCTGTCCCTTGAAACTACCCAAAGCCTTCCTAAGCCACCCAAAGAGCTACGAATTCTATGATCAAAAACTTCTGATTTCATTACCATCCCACAACCTGCAATTAGGAGACCGCCATATAGAGATAAAGCACTACTGTACCCAGGAAGCCGCCACAACCAGCGGCCACAGCTCCTGCTGCTGACCCCAGAATCAGACCGCGCCTGTCATGATTGTGCACATGGGTGCCTGGTGCCGTGTACCCTGCTCTCAAGACTTCAAAGCCATGGCCAGAGCCCAGGGTCTCTGCTAAGGCAGCTGCAGAAAAACCAAATGTCTCCACCACTGGGCTTGTCAGCAGGAGAAACAAGAGCCTGGCCTCTGCTCCCATTCTGCCACATTTGATTGGCAGAATCTAAATCTCTCTAGGACTCTGGTTGTCAAGGACTCTGGGAAATGTAGTTTTTAGTTTCCATGTCTCTGTCGGGTTGGAAGGTGCAGTAGAAAGAAGATGGAATGGATGTTAGGCACCCTTTCCCCCATCTACTCCACGTACATACAATTAAGATGCTATTTATTATTTTGTTGTATTGCTTCATGAGTTTAATGGGTTGTTATAAGGCAAACACCCGTGTATCCACCATTTAGGTTAAGAAGCAGAATTTTTTTAGCCACTGCCCACCCCCCTGCCCCCCTCCACAAGCTTCCCCACTACGTTGTCCCAACCTAACCTCCGTTCCCCCAAAGTAATTAGCTCCTTAGGTTTGCACCACTGAGACTCTGGAGCTACCCACTAAAAACAAAGCTGTGTGTGACTTCTAAATCCATTTAAAAATAAATAAATAGATAAATCCATTTCAATCCACAGGTGCCCCCCACAGAGACTGTTTGTCTCTCTCTCTTTTTTCCACTATAAAATCTAATGTTATTTATTTAAAGTTTTAATATGTGCAAAAATAGTATTAGCTCTTGCGTATTGATATATCATATGTGTGTACCTGCATACCCACACATCTGAACCACTGTATCTGTATATCTACACCTATGTATACAGTCCCTATGAAGGCAGAAGAGCAGTGCCGGTCTCACGCGTGGGGTCTGGAGTCAGGCTGCCTGCCTCAAAACCTGTTATTTGTGTGACCTGGAGCACACAAGCTTCCTCCACCTCTTGCTCGAAGCTTATGTTTCTGTCTGTGAAGGAGGAATAGTGATAGTAGTGACTTCAAAGCACTGCTGCGGGGGCCCCCATTAGATAGCACAGTGAGCCCAGCATGCGATAGTGCTGAGGGAATGTTAGCCCTTTTTGTTCTACCAGTGGCAGAAGATCACGGATTATATCACTTGGGTGAGTCAGTTAACTTTTCTGGGTCTTGATTTCTTGGCCTTTCAGACAAGGGCGTTGTCTTCCCTGCTCTGGAAGCTGAGTTCCTGAGCTAACAATCTTCATGTCCTTTACTGGAGAACATGAAACGTGGGGAGAAGTTATTTACTTAGCATTTTACTAAGCAAGCAGTCTGCAGAGTCTGGCTTCCAGGCATTCTCACTTTTCATTTAGTTCCAAAGTCTTATCATTCTAATTTGTCTCTTGATGCTGCTTAAGAGAAACAGATGATAAAACTACCAGCTTGAAACTCTTTGAAACAGGACGCAAAGGCCAATGACTTTGGTTGCTTAAACCAAGAAGAACACCACGGGGCTGTTCAGTTCAAGAGTTAGTCAGGTTAAATAAAATTTTGAGTGAAAAAATGTATTGGTGGAAGAAAGTAAAAGCTGAATGCAGCCAATCTTTTTAGAGGGTGAGAAAAAAGTGTGAGCGAAGGCCTGGCGGTGAAAGGAGCAGGACATCCGTCTTCCGTTAAAGCCAGCTGAAAGATGTTATGGAATTAACTTTGTCTACAGCTCCGTGGGCGTGCATGCCTTGGGAGGGCGGTTGGGTGCGGCTTTGTCATGCTCATCTGGATTGTGGTTAGCAAGCTAGAGGGTCACATTAATAAAGTGAAGACACATGACAAAAACAAAACACTTTCTTTTGCTGAGGACTCTCATGCAGCGGGAAGGACGTCCAGGGCTCCAGAGTTTGGTGAATGAGAAAACGCTGCCATTGACAGTGTCTGCCCTGACGTCGGCTTTCACGCCACGTGAGGGAGAGAACTCCGGGGACCAGTCAACCTCGTGGCGGTACACACACAGTGACTTCAGTCCTCAGGGGAAATGTAGGTTCAAAGAAATGTGCATGAGAACTATAATATGTATTGGAGGTGGGGAAAGAAAGGATGGGTTATAATTGAAATATAATTCACCAAAATTTTTATTATCTAGTTGAACCATTTTTCACATTCACAGAGATGGTACATTTGAAAAATTAGAAATACAAGCAATTCATAGAGACTAGGGCCTCATGGAGGTCAGGTTCTGCATGGCGTTCTCACATCAGCCTCCAGTTCCTGTTCCTGACAGACAGCCCTGTACCCTGTCCTGTGCTCTTTTCTCCCCAGTGAAGGTGATTTCCAGGGAACAAATACAATTCTTTATGCAAATGACCTTTTGTAATACAACAAAACTGCCCTACAGTTCAGAAATAATGAAAATACAAGCAAATAATGCCTCTCCTAGACAACAGAAGCTTTCCAGGAACTACTGCTCTCTTCCTCCTTAAGCTCAGCACCGTGGTTCACACAACTGGGAGTCAGGCGAGTGCCCCCAGCGGTAGCTGCAGGTGACAGAGTCAGATAGCGGAATGGATGTCCAGCTCTGACACATGAAAACTGCTCAAACCGAGCAGGTATCTGTTCAGTGCATTCGCTTCTCCCATAAAAGCAAGGACTTAAATACCATTTAAAAAACCCTTTTGGTTACTGAGAGTATCTAAAGAAGGGTGGATGTTTTTCATAAGATGTTGACAATAGACTTGCTTAGGGATTAGTGAAAGCTGCAGAGGTAGTTACATTTTCATCTCATTTCTAGTTGCTGCATGTCACGCTGACCGCCTGCGGGGTACTTACTTGTTCGGCATGGAGCAGATGTTACCTTTAGGGAGATACCTCTTTGCCTGCAACCTGGCTGACCCTCCTGCAGGGGACATTTGGATCCTGGGCCAGGCTGCTGTGGGTGCAGGTGCAGGGTCTGCCCCATTTTGGAGCTCTTATAAATGTCAAAAATCTTTATTTTGAATTTCCTGCTTCTCAGTAGTCATTATCGAACTTGAGGGTGACTTCACACCTTTTAATTGAAGCCCAGTTGTAGGCCTATAAGCTGTGGAGTAGAGGGAGGTTTAAGAGACTTAATATCTCACCCTGGGGTGGGTGCACCTGTTACTACCCTGCAGAGCGACAGGGAGGACAAGAAATCACAGGATGAGTCCCTACATCACCCCAGAGAATCTATCTCAGCCAAAAATCTGTACGGGATAAACTTACTCATTTATGTTTATATTGAAACCAATCCAAGCCTATTATGGAGTATAATGCAGAACTACACATAATTTATTTTCCCAGAGGAAAAGGAAGGGACTTCAAAAAAATTTCTCTCTTGCATAGTGCTGCTCTGGGCTGGGTTCCTTGGTCCTTAGGGCAGACGCTCACTCAGGTTCTTCCGTGAAGGTGTTACTTTAGTGGAGATGTTTGGAATTCTTGTTTGACCACCTCATTTGACATACAAGGAAATAAAGCACAAAGAGAGAACTGCTAATTTATGAATGTGAGTTAGACTGTATGTATTTTCCCTTTGACTTAAGTGGATATTTCTTTCCACTTCCAGCCAACTAGGAAACTCTGAGAGAGCCTGATCTCACAGGAATGAAGAGCACAGGGAAGGCCATGGCTTTCGTCCCCGCTCTGCCGCCGACACTGGGTGGTCTGAACAAGAGATTGTCTCAGTCCTCCAGCAATAAAGAACTGCATGGAGAACAAAGAAAGAGGTCAAACAAGCCTTCGTGCTTGCCTTAAGTGGTTGCTAGAAAGATCGTGCCAGGTGACGCATGTGCAGTGAAATGTGAGGTTCTGTAAAAAGACGGAACCCACTTTTCAACAAAGGATACTGGGAACCTGGGTATCCACATGCAAAAAGCTACGAAGTTGGAGCTTACCTAACAGCATATACAAAATTTTACTCAAAGTGGGCCAAGGACCTAAATTTCAGATCTAAAATAATAAAACTCCTGGAGGAAAACATAGGACTTGAAAATCTTCAAGACATTGGGTTTGCAATTAACTTTTTGGAAATGGCACCCATAGCACAGGTAGCAAAACACAGACAAAGTGAATTTAATGAAAATTAAAAACTCTGTGCATTGAAAGGCACTAACCCCAGAGTAAAAAGACAACACATAGGATGGGAGAAAATATTCATAAATTATGTATCTGCCATGAGATTAATGTCCAGGATATAAAGAGAACTCCTAAAAATAACAAAACACACATGATCTGATTCTAACATGGGCAAAGAGCTAGAATAGGCCTTTCTCCAAAGAGTGTGCACAAATGTCCAACATGCACATAAAAAGATGCACAACATCACTAATCGCTGAGGGAAATGCAGATCAAAACCGCAGTGAGATGCCACCTCACACCCATTAGAAGGGCTCCTGTCAAAAACCAAAACAGCGCATGTTGGAGAGAAAGTGTAGAAACTGGAACACTTGGGTGCTGCTGGGAGGGACGTAAACTGGTGCAGTTGCTGTGGGAAACAGCACGATTTTTGTTTGTTTGTTTTTTTAAATGGGCTTATCCTATGATCTAGTGATCCCACTATGGGCTGTGTACCCAAAAGAACTTACAGCAGAGCCTCAAAGAGATCGGCAAGTGCACAGCACGTCTGTGGCAGCAGCATTATTCACAGTAGTTGAGAGGTGGAAGCAACCCAAAAGTTCATGAGCAGATGAATGGGTAAGCAAAACGTGGGATATAAATACCCTGGAATATCGATTCAGTCCTAAAAAGGCAGGGCATTCTGCAGTACGCTTCAGCGTGCATGAACCTGGAGGGCGTGATGCTAAGTGAAATAAGCCAGTCACAAAAAGACAAAACTGTGTGATTCCACTTATGTGAGCTACTTTTGAGTAGTCAAAATCTTAAAGACAGAAAGTATAATGGTGGTTTCTAGGAGCTGTGGGAAAGGGAGAATGGGAGTTGTATTATTTAAAAGGTATAGAGTTTCAGTTTTACAAGGTAATAAAAAGAGTTATGGGGATGATGGCGGTGATGGTTGCACAGCAATGTGAATGTATTTAATAGCACCACACTGTACACTTAAATGATTAAGATGGTAAATTTTATGTGTATTTTATAGAGAGTGAGAGGAAGGGAGAGAGAGATCAAGCACACAGATTTAAATCCAGTGCTTGAAGGCACTTTAATAAGGGATGAAAGTGGATTTACCATGAACAATTCTAATTTTAAGCTATAAGCCTGTAGTCGGTGATTCATTAATTGGCCTCTACTGCTAAGCTTGGCTTTGTTCCTTGGCTCCGGGCTTCTTCCTAATTCTAGGCCATGAATGCTAGAAGGGCAGACCCAAGCCATTAGTGAGCCACAAGGAATCTGCAGCAATAAACCACTACTGTTGGGAAACCAGGATCCACCAGAGGGTCATCCCCTAGAGTGTGGTGTGATTGTCAGGCACACTGTCACCACGGCTCTACTCCCTTCAGGGACGTCATCAGATTGGGTCTCTGCCCTCCCTGATCTTATAGATGAAGAAATCGAGGTTGCCAGAGGGTAAGTGCTTTATCCACATCTCCTTCTATCTGCAATGCCCTCCCCAACTGCTGCCTGGGGACTCCTGCCCCTCGCTTACCACCCAACTCCTTGTTACCTTCCCCAGGAACGCTCCAGTTTAGGGACTCCTCCTGGGTGCTCCTGTGAGGTGATACATGAGGTTTCTCCACTTTTCTCCCCAGAGGCATTGAGATTGCCTGGCGAGCAGGAGCCATGCCTACGTGACTTTGTGTCCCTGTCACCTAGTGCATCCTGGCATAGGGAATGTTGGGAAATCCATGAATCAGTGACAGAATGGAGCACAAATGAATAAATCAACAATACTTTAGATAGTAAGTCCCCAAATGAGAAATTCATCCTGGTTTATGATTCCTTAGAATTTTTAAGTATTTTTTATATATTTTATTGATTTTGTTATTTCAGTTGTCTCAATTTTCCCCCTTTGCCCCCCCTCCACCCAGTACTCCCACTCCCTCCAGCTATTCCCATCCTAGTTCATGTCCATGGGTCATGCATGTAAGTTCTTTGGCTTCTCCATTTCCTATACTGTTCTTAACATCCCCCCGTCTATCTTGTGCCTACCAATTTGTACTTCTTAATCCCTGCAACTTTCTCCCCATTCTCCCCCTTCCCCCTCCCAGCTGATAACCCTCCAAATGAAACAGGAACAGAATCATAGATGTGGAGATAATTCCTTAGAATTTTTTATCAAGTCTCTCTCTTTACAGCTATTAACAGCCTGGGCCTCATTCCAGCTGGTTGGGGTTCAAATATCGCTGAAACGCTATTTAGAAATTTTGTGTAGATCCTGCTGGCTCCAGCCCAGTCCACCCTTTTGAGCCTCACGCCAGAAAGCTCTTGGATGCGGCAGCATCTTGTGAAGAAAACTCAGAACTGGGTAGGACTAGGCTAGCTTAAAGAGGCTCATCTGTTGGCAATCGTTTTTCAGCCCTTCCATAATTAATTTCATACTAATTACTTCTGTGTGTTCCTATAGAAAGACAGCAAATGCTCTTCAGGTTGTGCTGGTCTCAGAGAAGATTTTGAGGACCCCTAAGAGTTCTCTGCCTTTGGTTAGTGTTTCTTGTTTTACTGTCCTCTAAGTTCTATTTGGGGTGGGTATATTGGTGATAGGGCGTGTGCCAGTGGTGGTCTAAATGAGGAATCTTTAATTCATGAGTCAGTTCTTTTCAACAAATATGCAGCGAATACCCACGGCATTAAAGACACAGTGTGGGAGTCACTGCAGAAAGTACAACACATGTGAGCCATAGGCTCTGTCTTCAGGCAGCTGCCTGTTAGTAAATAAATAACTCCAATAACATAAACAACTAGAATGCAACCAGAACACTAGCACTTGGAGAAATCCAATCCAAGGGTGAGCAGTGCTGCACGGGGGGAGGGAGACTTGAAGTGGGAATTGGAGGACAAGCAAATACGACAGGGCTGTGCTAGTGTGTTAGTTGAGCTACTTTAGGGACATTATGGATTTGACCCTTGGGAAGAACCAGCTGGGATTCCCATTTGTAGAATTATTTCTGACAGAAAGCAAGTTCCATGTTCTAAGAACGATGTGCAAATGAACTTTTGAATGCCACCTGTTTGTAAGTTGAGGTTTTAAGAATGATAATAATGATTTTAGGTTCAGAACAAATTCTAAAATTTTGATTGTTGAAATATTTATCAGCACAAATTATGGCTGGTGAGAAAGCTAGTGATCTCACTGGGTGGAGAGAGAGGATACATCCATGCATTTTTCTTGCACCAGCGCAAACTAGACTGATACCTGCCTCCCCCCTGAATGACCCTCTTCCTGCCAAATGCCTTCTGACTCACCTCTTTTTATTAGGTCAGCTTTGTTTGTCCTGGTGTGATGCCTTGGATATATTTTACCTTCTATGTAGCTAGTTGGGAGTAAATTAATTCTTGCTGTCTACAGATGGAGCAGGGGGAGGGCCTGAGCCACAGAAGAGGTGGGAGGGTTCCCTTTCTCCTCTGGTCACTCTTGTCAGGGGAACTTGGACATGTCGCTTGACCTTGACGAGTCCAGTCTGGTCCACTGGATCTGAAATAAATGGTGGGAGAAGGCTTCATCCCACTCTGGAAGTCTCAGATCTTGTATATGAAGCCAAGTTTTCGAGTGGAGCTTCTCTGAAGATGATTTTTAAAATCATTGTTCAAGGAGTGATTTTTTTCATCTCTGCTTATTATCCCTGGAGACAGGTCATTGTTTATCTTTAAAGTCTGGGTTTTGGAAAGATTCATATTGTTAACAAATTGTGTTTTCAAAAAGTCACTTGCGTGGCACTGGACACTCAGTAACAGTCGTGGATCCTTTGTTTTCTTTGTATTTTCTTTCTGATGCTCAGCTGGCCAGTTATTTGATTTCCAGTAGAAAACACAGGAGAAAATGCGAGCATGGAATCCTAATCTTGGAATCAAGAATGTGGATGGGTATATAAATGATTAATTTTCAAATTTAAACTTAGGATTTCTTTGGAAAAGGTGGCCTGAGCTATCTTAAGAGGGGAAGGAGTGTTTTGCTCCACTGCAGTGCGCATGCAGGAACCACTAAGCTTTTCCTCCATGTCCATTTCAAGCTGCCATTCATTTTTATCAAATTGCTTTCCAGCTTCGGAGTGAAAACACACCTTGGTGCTGCGAGTTTTTTAAAAAAGTTAATTCCAGTGCTTTTTCTTCTGTCAACACTGTTTCTTCATTCCAGGCTGCGGAGGACATGAGTTCACCGTTTTTACGAAGACAGCCCATCTGTTTCTGTGAGAACGGACAACTGGTCATCTGGGATGAAGCTCGGTTTCTCTTATAGGGTGTTAGCTATATTCACCAGTCCACAGGAGACCCTGTTGGATATATCCAGAGCAACAGGGAAAGAAATACCAAAAGGATAAAAAATGTAAAGCATATCCATTGGAACACATCTTTGCAAGCTAGCTGGAGAGAGAGAATGTAGTTTTAAGGGGGCAGGATTCTGCACAGGCTCTGCTGGTGACAGGGAGAGAGAGGCCTGTACAGTGAGACCAGCTGGGGCATGTGGCCGGGGAACCCCCCATCAGACCTGCCTTTGGGCTGAACAGCGGAGGGCCAGTGGAAGCTTCTGTGCCTTTCCCTTTCTGTCCATCCCTTACATAACCACCATCTTGCTCACTCCCCAAGCCAGTCTCCTGTTTGGGCTGATGCTTCCATGGTACCCACTGGGCTTGTGTTGCAGGTTGTTCAGGAAATATTATTTACTCTATTGCTTAGGTGAGGACACAGATGTTCGAAGGTGAACCTGCATGCCCAACCACACCCTCAATAGCAAGGGTCATTGAATTTGAACTCAAATCAATGATATGAAGTGGTGTGCTTTCTCTGCATTTCTTGTTATTCTGAAAGGGATTCTCAGAATACTTACTGCATCAATTTCCTGCCTTTTCATTCTTAAATTTAGCAGAATGTTAATAACATCCTTTGTGGTTTAGAACTGCTAGCTGCCACACTAGCAAAGAGGGGTGCAGTGTCAAGACGGGGTGGCTCTGTGTCAACTGGCTTGCACTTCTCTGAGATGGCCTGTGGTTGAGCTGTTGGCTGGAGGCTGTCTGGTAGTCTTAGCCTCATTCATTGGTGGTGGTTGGGAGGGGTGGTAGGAGGGATGGGGCAGAAGTGGGTCGACGTTTCTGAGACACCTGCAGCATTCCAGCTTGGCGCCCCCTCCCTGATGCTGCATCCTGGGAGGACCTTGGAGGGCAGATATTCCCTCTTCCAGCTCCCAGCAGCCTGGCAGTGGGCTTGCGGCCTGAACATGCTGGCCGGATGTTTCTGCCTGGGGTTCTAATGTGGTTGGAGTGGCCTGTGATGCAGAGTGAGGCAGGGATGACTCCCAGCAGCAGCATGGAGCGGGTGCCTCCTGGGGCGAGTGTGGTGTCTTAAGCAGAATGTCCCTGTGGGTGATCCAGGCCAGGAGGCCTGGCCTGGCCTACCCTGGTTCCTGTGGTTCGCAAGCCTGGATCACAGCCCTCCCACGGATCCTCAGAGGTTCCCTTTCAATGGTCTCTTTCTTTGAAAGATGGTTTCTGAAAATTCAACTACGCAGCCAATAAGAGGTAGATCAGGGTTCAGATTGGGTTTCTCAGTTACCATAAACACAGTATTTATTCTTCTATACCCCCAAACTGATCAGAATCTCAGTGACTGCCAAATCCTGCCCAGCTCAAGCCTTTATGGGAAATAAATTTACAGGTAGATCAGTGATTAAATAGAAAGATAGTGATCACATGCACTCATCTCATGCACACACATGTATATTTACACGTACATGTTTACATTGGTTGGCAATTTTTCACAAAAGAAATGAGTGACGCTTTATGTTGCTGACATTTCCAGAGGAGGAGAGTGGATGTGACATTTTCTGAGTGGCTGTAAGAGGCACCGAGGAGGCCAAAGCAGTGATATATGGGTTAAGTTCAGATTGGGATGTCACACAGACTGATCTCAATCCTGTGTCTACTACTGAATATACCCTGTGACCTTAGACAAATTCTTTATCTTCCTTGGACCTCAGTTTCCTTATCTGTAGAAGGGGATGATAATCCCTATTTCATAGGGATTCAGAACAGCACACGGTGCTTGGCAAATGGGAAGGGCTCAGTAAATGGGAGTTATTCTTTTTGTTTAAATGTATTGTCTGGTTCTCATAGCAATGCTGGTAGTGGATGTTTGTCCTGTATTGAGTAAGTTTAGGAATCCTAACTTGTTGGCATGTCCTATTACCTCCTTCTAGAAGCAGAATGTGGACGTGGGTAGGGAGCAGGCTGGACAAGGAAGAAACAAAACAATCTTCATATAAGTTCTGTTTGAGCCTCAAGCGTCATTTAGGTTGTTGTTTTCAGGTTCATTATTGAACTGTTAGGCAATAATTAACTTGACCTGTCCATTTTACTTGCTATAATACCCCAAGATAAATTTAGATTTAAAAGAGGCTGCTCTAAACCAAGGGCCCTCAGCATGTTATGACTGACTGTGATAGAATCCCCCTGAATGGGGTGAGCCATGCTATTCTTGTTCTCCCGACAGTCAGTGCGGATACACCCAGGCAAGGCCCAGGGCTCTGGGCATCCCTGCTGAGCTCCTCATCCTGAGGTTTCTGCTCATTCTGTGTCTCGGGAACCAGGGCAGATGCTGAATGGCACCAGTCCTGAAGCAGCCTCCTGTACCCATGAGGTGATGATGGCTTTGGAGAGAGCCTCTGAATTCACGTAGAACATAAGTCAACCAACACATATTTATTAATGAATTCTTAGTAGACATCCACTCGGTATTGTATTACATGAGGTAACAAATAAGGTCTTTGTCAGTATGCTGAGCAAGTGACAGGCACTGAGGGACTAAGTTCCTTCTCCCTTTCTTATACAAACTCTTTCTGTGGCCTGTAAACATTTTTCTTATGAATTAACATATAATTCGCATCATGATTTTAAGAGATGTGTACAGTTTCAATCTCTGTTTTACAGAGGTGAAAATCTAGAATTTGGAAACAGCATTTTTACAGGATTGTGCTCTTGAACATGGTGGAGCAGGGGCTCAACCCGAAATCTTTCGCACCGATCCTGCATTCATTCACTCTCTTCATTCATTCTCCAGTGGTGGGTCATCTGCCTTGTGCTGGGCGGGGCACTGAGGATCCGGGTCTTGGCTGTGGCCCCTGCCTGCAAGGAACTCACACTGGTTAGGAAGAGTCTTTCCTTTTTGCCATCCTGTCTGAGACAACACCATTTTTGTTTCTGGCCCTAATTAATGATTCATTCATATCCCAAGGCCAGTGGATGAATAGCTATATTCAGGCTTCCAATTTATGGTAATGTTTTGGAAACCCACCAGTTTTCACATCTCTATTTCTATTTCAATCTGCCCACACAATTCATAGTTCAACTATCAAAAATGATGTGGAACGTGGAAATAAATAGTTTTTACAAGGCCCCAAGCAGGGGCATTGCAGGGGTCCATGACACCGCAACTCTGTTTAGTCTGCGGAAGAGTGAGGGAGCTTCCCCGGAGTTAATGCACGCCCAATGGTTGTGTTTTTGTTTTTAGCTTTTTTTTTTCTCTATAAGACACAGCTGGGTCCATTGCTTACCCTGGTAAGGGAGACAGCTACTTCAGCAGAAGCTTGCCAACACCTCAGAGGTGTGAGGGTAAAGTTGGGTCCGTTATTGAGACTTGGAAGTGTGCTTTAATTCAAGTCTTTCAATGTGGGGCTTGATTATAGCTGTTACTGTTTTAAAGCTTGAGAATTAGTACCTTGAGAGCAAAGAGCTTAAAAAACCCTTGTAACACTTGAGGCTGTTGTCCAAGTCTTCTTTTGGCCACGCTATACTGTAATTAGCCCCAAGAAGTCCAGCTGTGGAATGTATGAACCAAGACCCTGGTGTCATGAATATGAGCATGGGGTGATCACTTTGACATTTCTTAGTTCACTACTACTTCCCAACTTAGTCCAAGGACAAATTCTCCTTTCCTCCCTATACCCCCCAAAGAGGGACTTCCTGGGAGTATCATATACAGGATGTAATAATAATCATAACAGTACTCATAGCCAACATTGATTTGAGCACCATATATATGGCAAAGGAATAATCATTCCAATCACAGCAATACTAATTGCCAACATATACTTGTACTTATTCCACTTCGTTTAGAGAACTGGGCTACACACACTACAGGATTCCTCTTCTTAAGCCCCGTAACAATGCTGTGAGGTGGGTGCTGTTTTCTTCTTATTTATAAACTGGAATAATGCCACTTACCAAGGTTAAATAACTGGGACAAGGTGTCAAATAGCTATGGGGCTAGAATTAAAGCCAAGGCTACCCGAGCCCAAAGCCCACTTGCCCTTAACTATTATGCTATAGAACTCCTCTCTCCTTTTAAAATTATGGTTTCCATAGCTAATTTTTCTAAAGCAGTGTCCAAATGTTTGCTCACAAGGGGGAAGACTGATTCCCTCACTACTGAACTCCTCTGTTCTTTCAACCCAACAGGAAATTTGGCCTTTCAGGCATGTGTCAGTGACTAGATAGATCCTCCCTAGGTAGATGGGGGTGGGGGCTCAGAGAGGGTGAGACCCAGCTCACCTGTGACAGCATGGGGAAGGCTGGGGAGGAGGAAGCCTGAAAATGATGGCTTGAGGAATGGCAGATGGGGTGTAGTCACATCAACCTGGTGGGAGGATGTCCTCATTGGGGAGAACAGCAAAGACACGGGCACAGAAGGACACAGTACAGGGATCAGTTGAAGGAGAAAGCTGGGACTAATGGAGAACTGGGTAGGGGCTCTGGGAGGAGGTTCAGAGCCAAGATGTGGAGGTTCTTGTATTCCTTCAGTTGATGGTCAATGGGGAGTCATTGGAAGCTCCTGACTTGTCAACACGTGGCTGGGAGGAGTAGTGTGTGGACTGTGGGTAATGCTCTGGTGCTAGACTGGCTGCGAAAGCCCATCTCCTCCTGCACACTGAAAATGATGAAGTTATCTGGGTCATCAGCAGTGAAATCAGGAACAATACCAATAGCCTGCTTGAGGCCGCAAAGGCAGCTAGCTGCTGCTGAGATAAGAACTATGAGTGAGAAAGAGGTTATGAAAATCAAGGACATTGCTAGGCAACTCTGAGTGATGGTAAGTGATGACTTCTGACCCCATCAGTGCCTCTCAGCTGTGATTTGCCCTGAATCCTGCTGGTCCATATCACACTTCACTCTCCGATTATTTGGAAGCTGAGCAACCCACTTTTCTGGAGAGTTTACACATAGACATCAGGGAATTGCCTGGCAGTGCATATGCTGTGAACACACACAAATAGTCACTGTTCTCGGGATGACGGCTCTGTGTCCCCAGTCATGTGACCTTCCACGCTGTGGAATTCTGAAGAACTAAGTGAAGTTATAGTCAGCAAATTTGTGGAGAAATCCAAGCCCAGACAATCATGACCAAACCATCTGTGTTCCTAAATGTCATTTCTCCTGTGGTCAACCAGCCTGGGTCCCTGGTCGATGGCACCAGCCAGCTCCAACTAGCCACATGTGACTATCAGTGAAAGTTATGGCTTTAGAAAGTGTGCCCAATTCCTCATAGATGTTCCCAGAAGCCTGGTGGAATCTGGTCAGCACTGTGCATCAAACAGAGAAGACATAGTTCATCTTCTTTTGATAACTCTTCAGCTATTTAGAATTGACCTTTCATGAGCCCACCCCATCTGTGCACAGGAGGACCTCTCTGATTATCGCCTAATCTCATTCCCTTTTTATTCTCGGAAATGATCCTATTTTATTTATTTATTTGTTTTTTATTTATTTATTTATTTATCTATATTTATCTTCTTGATTATTATCTCCCCTCGTGATAATGTAAGCCCCGAGAGAGCAAGAACTTTGTCCATCTGCCTCAGTGCTGTGTTGATGCCTGGGACAGTGGGGAACAGTCTTTTCCCTTCCTCCCATTGGTTGGGCCAGGCAGCCTGCATGCCCTTCTCAGGGTCTGACCTCCTGATGTGAACACTCTTCATCAGCCCTGTGGCCATTCATCTTATGTTAAGCATGAATTAATGTAGAAGCTGTAAGTAGGGCTTGCTTACATAGGTGCTGGTTCAAGTTTGTGGTCATAGGTAAAAGCACTTGCCTTTTCACCAGCAATCTTTGACATCGGTTTATAATATAGTTACATAGAAGTCTAGATTTTTAAAGAAAAAGGATTAACTGACTCATATTGAAATATGTTTCATCTTGTTTTCTAAATTTATGATAGTTCCCAATGACACGGAATGGGAAGGCAGGTAGCCAATGACATCACTCTTTAGCCACAGACCACCGGAAGCTCAGCTATAGTTAAACAGATTGGGTTCATTACTCATTGCAGTGGGGAGGACACACAGCACAGAGAATCCTAGGACATCTCATTAAGTGAGTGTGAGACAGGAAAGATGGCATTTGGGCTGTGTTCAGTGCTTTGGGGGAGGGTTCAAGGAACGGTTGCTTTGATCTGCATTGGATACTGTCAGGAAGTAGGGAAAATTCCATGGTTCGCTGTCATGATAATTTTTATCTAGAAGGCAAAAAGAACAGAGGAGTGTACAGCTATGACTGGAAAAGAAGTAGCAGCCACTCCTATTTGCCAGGACAGGGACATGTTGGTCTTTTTTGTTTTAGTAATGTTCTATCTTTCTCTGTGTTCAGAAGGATGGTCTTGTTTTTGTCCTGATTCACCCTGGTCACAGAACGGGTTTGTCTGGTGTTGGTGTTCTGTGAATGAGTTCACGTTCAACAAAGAACATCAGGGCCTTGCTGCGAGGGTCAGGCCAGCTTCAGTGGTCGAGGGCTTGTCTCCTTCTCACCAGTACATCAAAGAGAGCTGTGGGAAACCTCAGCCTTGACTTGGGTGTCAGCAGCTGCAAACGGAAAAGGCCTACCTTGAAGCTCCCAGCGCTAAATAGGTTCCATTCCTAACACACAAATGTTCTCTTATGAAGGTGAAATTTCTACTCAACATTTCAGTTTGTACTGCCTACTTGGGAACACGAAAAAAAATTATCTAAGTTTGTTCAGATGTTGACAAGAGCCTTGTCTTTTTAAGTTATCTCTTCCTCCCAACCCTGTCAGCATCTTCATGGCGCATTGTGAGGGATTTCTCTCCTCGGGATCCGAACACCACAGGTGTGCGGGGTGCCCCTCATGCACACAAGCTGAGCAACACGCCAGTTTGAATTGGGATGTGGTTACATGCTTTTCAGGAAGATTGCCTTCAGTTAAAACATGGTAGAGGATGCAGGAATGTCCTAACTGAGGCAGGAGGGTTATGCTTACACGAGTAAACTTTGGATTCAGGAGGACCTGTGTTTCAGTCATCCATACCTCCCATCTATCTGCTGCATGACCTCAGCTCAGTTACCGAACCTCTGTTCCTTCCCTTGTGAAGTGGGGATAAACATATCTACCGTAAGTCTGTTGAGAGACATAAACCCACGGTGACAAAGGGAAATACGTTGCTTGCATGTAACATGTGTGTCATCCGTGGCTGGTTTATTTATAGTTACCAGATAATTATCACCCACCTGTCATTCCTCTAAGCAAGGCAGGTTGAAGGGAGATGACAGTGAGGGTCTTCTGAAGGTCTTCCTTTTGTCCTTGGGTGACGGGGAGATGGCTGAGTGTTGTGGAAGGATTATTTGATTTGGAGTCAGGTGAACTAGGTTCCAGCTCTGGCTTGGCCATGAATCAGTTGTACAACTTCAAATGAGTCTCTTAAGCTTTTGAATCTCAATTTGTTTATTTGTGAAATGAAGTAATAATGGCTGATCCCTTGCACCACCCACAGTTATTGTGAGAATGAAATGGAAGCTGGTAACAATCAATAAATGCTCATGTGACAGTACCCCATGCAGAAGCATGTCACTAAGGCACACAGTCTTGCAAAATGTAAGATGCTAATAAAGAAACTTAGGAATTAATTAAATATTTGTTCTAAAAAGTGGTTGACTTTAAAGTGGATTTCTATAGAGTATATTTTTTGCTTTCTTTTTTTTTGTTTGTGTGAGGTATAATTTTGAAATGTTTACCTCCATGTAACTGCCACCCAGATTAAAGTCAGTTTCCAGAACTCTCCAGAAGGCTTCTTCATGTCCCTTCCAGCCAACACCCCTCCCCACCAGAGGTCACCACTTCTTTCACCATTGATTCATTTTTGCCTATTCGTTAACTTCACATAAATAGATTCACACAGGATGCTCTCACTGTGTCTGGCTTCTTTTGTTCTCATAGGAACTGTGAGAGTCATTCTGGGTGTTTGTAGCAGTAGTTGGCTCCTTCTGGAAATGGCGAGTAGTACTCCTTTGCATGAACACGCACAATTCGGCCGTCTATACCAACCCTGCTACTGTTGATGGACATTTGGGCTGTTTCTGGTTTCTGCCTGTTATCAGTGAAGCCGCTGTGAACTTTCTTATCTTTTAATATTGGCTTCTATTATGAAATTTCAGATGAGTACCAGTCAAGAACCTAGTGACCTTTAGCCACACATTTGTTTTCTTTTAATAGTCAGTCTAACAATAAACCATCTTCTTTTTCTATAAATTGCCCCACCACAAATAGATCTTTGAATGCCTTACCAGAGGCCTTTGCCTTTGCAGCAGGATTGCAAAATTTTACTTTGAAACGTGTTCATAAATTAGACTGAAGAAAAGTTTCCATAACATTATATAAAATGTATTTCTATTATATTTTATGGAACAGAGCACGTGGCATTTTATAGTTTCCCAGATTCAGACCCCAGGTCTCTGCAGTGGCCAGCAGTGGGGCTATGGGGGCCGTATCCTCCCCAGAAGACACCTTAAAGAGAGGAAACCAGCTAACGGGCTTGCCAAGGGCCCGGTGGCTGCACACAGATGAGGCCAGCAGAGTTCATGCCATGCACTGCCCGTGGGCTGAGCCATGCCTCTGGGTGGGAGGGCTAAGTGACCCCAGACAGAGCTGGCTAGTGCACCCAGCAGATGGAGGGCAGGGTCTGAGGGCAGAGAGCGGGAAGGTGGGGTCCGCAACCAGCCACGGGGATAATCATCCTGATTACCCATTGGTCTTATGTCTTCTTGGAGTTCATGGTCATGGCAAGCAGCACCTTGTAGTCTCACTAGATGGCAAGATCCATGCAGGCAGGACGTTGCCTGTCTTGCTCTGTGATATGTACCCTAGCACACAGTGGGTCAAATGAATGAATGTGTTCTTTCTGCCACGAGGGTCCTGGCATGTGTGTCTCTTTTGCCCGCTAGTCCTCTCTGTGACCTCACCCGGGGCTAGGTGGAGATGAGTCTCCTTGGTTCTTGAATTTCTACATTACCTGCTGCTTTCCCAAAGGGCCCAGGGGCTGGGGCCTGACAGGTGGGCTTTGACTGGGTCCCCTAAAATAGGTGGTTCCCAGGGACTTAGTGGAAGGTGCTGGCTCTGAGTATGACCAGACAGAAGAAGGAGGGGATTAACTGAGAGAGCAAAATAAAGCACAGTTATTGTAAACAGCATAGAAGGTAAAGAAAAGAGAGTATGTTTACTGTACCAATGAATGATGAATGAAATATTAATGAGCAAATTCCTGAAAATGACTCAAGATACCTTAAAATCCCACACAGGGCAATATGTATTCAATTGGTTACCTGAAATCCTACATTTTGAAATCACAAACTTTAGACTATAAAATGTAAACCCAGACATGTTGCATATCTCTTCATTTGTTGACTCATCTAGAAGTAATTTGGCCTGGGTTATAAAAAGCAACTTTCAGAAGGAGCTAGTACTACACATTCCAGAAAATATGTCATCTTCTTTCCTTCCCCAGCAGAGCTGAGTAGTTAAAAGAAGGTCAATCGTTTTATTTCTTTACTTGCTCATTTCCATTCTGTCTTAACCTGGGTTCTGCAGGAAGGAGAGGCTGAACAAAAGACTTATATGTGAGGATTTTATTGTGAAGAGTAATCTGAGGGAAAGAAGTTACTTGGCTTTTGACCTGGCCTTGATTTTCTGTCTCGCTTGCTGGTTAAGGAGGAAAATGATTTTTGTCAGACTCCCTGAGGAAAGGAGGGAAAATCTGAGTGACTGCTGGAAAGCATTGTTGAAATCAGTAGAATAGCTCCGTCCTTTTGAACATGTGAACTATCCCCAAGTATTACAGAAATAAGGATTTCCCAATGGGCCAGCTGTGTGCAGTCTTGAGAGGCATTGTGAGAGACTTAAAACACACAAGATATCTTCCCCCTGAGTGCAGGAGGAAACTCATACACACGCTTCACTAATATGAGGCCCGAGAACCAGGTCCTGAATTGTAGAGGGCAGAGCTGCAGGCCGTTAGAGGAGATTTGACAGCATCCTAAAGAGTCGATTTTGGGAAAAACCTAAGAAGCACCTTAGTTGTGTATGGTATTTCACACCATAGTCAATGTTTTTGTTTGTCTGGCTTTCATAAAGTGGTGTGGTGAGAAAATCATTTCCCTGATTGGAGTTTCGCCAAAAGTTCATAAGGCACCCTTTTTTGTAATCCTAGTTACAGGCCATTTTTCTGTGATGCCAAAATATGTGAATGAAGAGAGAAAAATACAATCCTCTGTCTGTTTTTTGTTTAGTTTGCATGATTGGATTTGAAACGGTCCTTCCAAATATTGGCAGCGTGTTTGTGGAGACGTGACAAATGACAGAGACGCTAGGCGGGGGTTAATGAGGGCTGAAAGGAAATAATCATGGACATGGTGCCTTCTGTCAGTGTTTACTGTAAAAGCCTGAGATTAATTTTATTTTAATTAGGATGATCACTGTGGCTTCAATTTCTTTAATAAATGCCAGGTCAAACACATTACTTATTTCACAGCTGTGAATGAGTTCCATTCTTTGTGAACATTTGCATACTCCAGAGGTCAGGTTTTTCTATTTTTATGTAAGGGGAATTTTTTCCTTGTGTTTCATGTTTAGGGTATTTAAGTTGTTGGTTCTGTCAGAAACTGAACAGAAATGATGTTTATGATCACTGTTCCATAGGTTGAATGGGCTCATTTGACTCAGAACTTGCCAACATCTAACAAAAGTGATTTACTCTTAAGGCAAACGTTCAATGAGTCTTTCAGTTAGTTCAAACTCAACACGTCGTTATGGACTGAATCATGTCTTCTCCACTCCTCTTTAATGCTTATGTTGAAGCCCGAATTCCCAGGACCTAAGGATATGACCATCTGGAGACAGGGCTTTCAAAGAGGTGATTCAGTTAAAATGAGGCTATTTGGGTGGGCCCTAATCCAATCTGATGGATGTCCTCGTAAGAAGAGGAACTTTGGACACACACAGAGACACCAGGGATGGGCACAAGATGGCCATCTGCGGATCAAGGAGAGGGGTTTCAGGAGAAACCAAACCTGCCAACACCTTGATCTTGGACTTCTAACCTCCATCATTGTGAGAAAATGAATTTCTGTTGGTTAAGCTATCCTATCTATGGTATTTTCTTATGGTATTCTTAGTAAATCAGTACAACATCTCAAACCAGATACATTTCCCTATCTAAACACATTCCTTCTGGGACAGAGGCATTTACTGTGCAGTGAATATTCATGTAATTTCCTTAGAAGCCCTGCCCACCTGCAGTTAGGGAGGGCCATGCACCAGCTCTGGTCTGCGGGTGACAGCAATCTTATATCCTGTCACAGGAAGAAGCTACAGTTCCCGAGGAGTAGCTCCAGCATGGTGGGGCTTCTATCGGGTGCCTGGGAGTCTGAGTGGAGCCAACCCTTCACCAGCCAGAGTAGGGTGTGTCTCCCAGCTGGGAAATAATTTGTTACTCTATTAAGCCTGGGATTTGGGGTTTCATGTATTTCTTCAGCTTAACTTTGTTTATCCTGACCAGTACTACCTCCATTCTCTTCGTTGTCCTGGGAGTGTAAACTCAGCCATGTTTACATGGCTAAGGAAGAGGAGTCCATGTAACTGGACTCCTCTCACTTATAATTGCACATCTGACCAGTCATTAGTCCTTTCCATTCCACCTTGCAACATCCCGCTGATCTGCCTTCATTTTCCATTCACAGAGCTGCTGTCACTATCTCCCTGAATGAGTGATGGCAGTCATGGGGATGATGGGACACTCTCCCAGCCACTATGCCTCCTTCTTATGGAAAGTCATTTAATCCCCTATCCTATGAAGTAAGTACTATTATCATCTTCTTTTGCAGATAAAAAGTTCAAGTGCAGAGGGTTTAAGTAACCTGTTCAAGTTCACCCTTTCACTCTAGTTACAGTCTAGACAATGTATTTCTATTCTCCAAACAAATCCCTCATTGGCCCACCTCTGTTGCATTGTCCAGGCTTTTCCATCAGAATTGCTCCGCTTCCTATTGGCCCCGTCTTGGCCCTATGAATTGACATCCTGCGATGCCCCACTCATTAGGCCCCTCTTCTGGGAAGCCCTCCTTGGGCCATGTTCTCTCTCTCAGCACTCTCATAATCCCTTGCCTGCATTTCCCTGTGTGCGGTCATGGTTTCTTTATTGGGTGTGTGTCTCTCTTTCCCTAAAGTATAAGCTCCCTGAGCAATGGGACCACATTTTCTTTGTTTTTAGATTTCCTCTCTAACTAATGAGCACAGTGCAGTGCACACAATCTTTTGGGTGACAAATGTTGATTGCAATTAATTGAAACCCTTGATGTCAAAGGCCTTGATATTTGACAGAAGATATCGATGTTATCCGACCTCACCTTGGCCACCATGGCTTAGAATTCCCAATCACACTGTGTGAAAGTGACTTTATTAACATCAGAACATTTTTCCTTCATCCCTCTATTGGCTGTCATTTCTCTGAGTTTGACGCTATCACGTCTCATGTGTGTCAGGTTAGGAAATTGCTCCTTTGGTCTTTATATTAGAACCGAATGTCACTGGATTTCAGTGATTTCTTAACTTTGATTTGTTGATTAAGAGCAGTCTTTTATCTTGGTGGTACTTTTCAAGCAAGTGGTAATATATGTCCCAGTGACTTGAAAATAAGAGAATGGTGTTCCTGCCTTTCTTTTTCTCTGCAAGTCTCACCTTTGAGCATGTCGTGAAGCCTTAGCCCTTTTCTCTCAGGGGTAAGCCAAAAGATGAAAGGAGAGTGGAGTCTGGTCACTTGCTACAAGTATTTCTGGTTCAAATGCAGGATGGATTTGAAACTTGGACAAAATTGGATTTTCTGAGGATTGCAGTTGGTTATTTTTCCCCCAGAATGTGTGGGTGTTCAATGTGTTCTCACACACGCAGCTCCACGGGATGGCAGCCATCCCCCAACACGGCCCCCAGTGATCCTCGCCTCCTGGTGCTCATGCTTTTGCATGACCTCTCCCACACAAAACAGGGTAGCAATCCTCTGTAAACAGTAGGGCATTGCAGAAATGGCAGGGTGTGACTTCCAAGACTGGATTATAAAGGACATGGTGGCTTCTACCTTGCTCTATGGGATCATTTGCTCTGGGTGAAGCCAGCCTCCAGCTGTGAGGACCTGGAGCAATCCTAGGGAGATATCCATGTGACGATGAACTGAGGCCTTCTGCCAACAGCCAGCACTGGCTTGGCAACCCTGTGAGTGCACCATCTTGGAAGTACATCCTCCAGCCCCCTCGCCAAGCCCTCAGATGATTGTAGCCCCAACTGTAATTCATGAGACATTGGCCCTGGATCAGCCCAGCCACACTGCTCCCCAAAACCTGATCTCTAGAATCTGTGTGCGATGATAAATGTTTATATTTGTTTTAAGATCATTTTCTTTGCAGCAATACCTAACTACTACACATGGCGCAGGAAGTTTGATTTTACTGGTTGGTACTCTATGAGTTTTCAGTTCTGACAGTATTTGGGGCAGTATATGGAGCACGACTCCTTGTATGGTGGAAGTGCAAATCAATGCTATACAACCAAGATGGGCAGATGCTCAGTGTAGAGAGATTGCCTCCATTTCCTGCTTCAGTTGGGTCTGGATCCCTGCAACTGCTCCAAGACAGGCTCCCCTTACCTCCCCCATCCACCCCAACTCCTTTGGCTCCCTTCCCTCAGGCATGCTCACCCCTCTCACAGCTGCACTATTTTTCCTCATCAGTCCCGGAAGGAGTGATGACATGCAACTAAAAGAAAGGGCCCAAACCAGCGAGGCCTGAATTTCACTGGGTGGGGCAAGAACGTTAGTCATTCTTCATTTCTACAGAACAGACCAGCTCCAGACATAGAGGATTCCATGTGAGGGAACTCTTTCACCACCCAGTTCCTGAATGAGCAAGTGAAACCACCAAAGCTAACAGGCATGAGACAGACAGGGCCTCAAATTCTGACATGGCAGAGCACCCCTGGAGAGAGTCACAACTAGTCAGGTCATGGGCTGCTTCCTGATGGCCTTGAAAGAGGTGGCCTCACCCACTTCTCTCTGTTTCAGAGGTGCCATCCGAGGAAGCCTGCCACGTGTTTCCTCTCTCCTCTCCCTCTCCCCACCCTCTCCCTCCTCCTCCTTTACACCCCTGCACACTGGCACAGTTGTAAAATCAGTCCTTGCCATTCTAAATAGTACAGTTAGGGCACCTAGTTAATTAGTGGAAATTCTGCATCACTTTTCAAGCAAAGAATATAGAAAACATTGTGTAAAATTCTGTAAGGATTAATTTCATTACTTTAGAAAAATGAAAACTGAAACAAATATATTAAGTGCATACCTGTTTCCTGTAAGATGTTTGATAACACAAGTCATTTCTAATGGGAATATTTGTCTTAAATCTGTACACTTTAGAGAGAAGTAAAAGTTGAAATCTGCACAGTTAATGTAGTCAGTGTTCAAAACCATCCTGGGTGATTTAGGCAAGAAAAAAGTAGTTCATCTACTTCAGTTGAATCTGCAAGATACTGTAGCTGCAGATTTGCACTTGGCTCCATATTGCACAGATAGATTTGAAAGCTATTGTTGATAATTCCTGCCATTGCCCACCTCAGACCCCTTTGGGTTTTAATCTGCTGACACTTATGTCCTACAGACAGGTCAAACTTGGCTAATGTCCCCTGACAGTGGCCTCCTGTGGTCTAAAGCCATCCTGGTGCTTTATCTGAGCTCTAGGGTCTAAGGGACAACAGGTCCCAGGTCCCTGGTCCTTTCAGGCCTCCTGGAAGCCCTGTCTTCCCTGGGGATCACAGCCAAGTCTGGGCCTGCCTGTGGGGCAGTGAGCTGTTTGCCTCTCAGCGCCTGCCCTCCCTTCCCTGGTCCCCCCAGGGCTGGTCCACAGGGACTGGCTCCAGCTAACATAGCTCAGTTCTCTGTTGGTGTCAGACTGCCTTTTCCTATTCATGATGTCAATCAAGGGCTTTACAAAGTTGACCCTTTCCCCACCCCCACCCCAACAAGAGCTATTGTGTTACTGAAACTGCAGTGGGCACTTCCTGGGAACGTGTGCTTCATCAAACATAAACACACAATGAAAAGTATGAGCAAATTCTACAAGTGTTTGCTCCTCTCGGAGGAGGTGCCAGGGGAAGGGAGTACTCCTTGCCCTTGGAGACACTGGAGGGTGCCCAGCCAGCCAACTGTCAATCACAATCATGAGTCTTGTTCATGCTGCCCCTGCAGGGAATGTCTGGAAGGGAACCCTGTTCTCCAGGAGTGCACCCCATGGCCCAGGGCCCAAAGGCCATTTTTGTGATCAGTTCTCTGCTGAGGCCTGGACTCCAAGGGACAGCCTTGGGCAAAACTTGGAAGTGGGTGGGTTTGTCCTGTTGGTCTCTCTCCCCTCAGTCCTCTCCTCTGTCACATCCCTTCCAGGTTTTCTCGTTCTCTGTTCTCATCACTCCTCCTCCGTGGCCTTTGCCTTCTCTCCACTGGCCCCCAACTATCCAGGCCAACCGTCTTCATCCAAGGCCAAATTTCCCTCCTTCTAGGTCACCCCAGGCTTCACCTTCTCATCCTCTCCCCCTAGTTTGTAATCTGAGAAGGTCCCCACTACTCATGGGACAAGCAAAGAGACCCCAGCACCCCCACGGCTTTCTCTGCTTTTGAGGGAGCACTGGCACACCCCGAGATGCTCTGTATGCACATGTGAAATCACCCCTTTCCGTGACCCAGTCGTGCCTGCGGGGGGAGAAGGTGCGGCCATAAGGAGGGGCCACCACTGCGGGCAGACTGTGGGGACCATCTCTAGGGGCAGTGGAGCACCTACAGAGGTGACCCACAGATGACACAAAGTTGGCCAACTGCAGCTCACAATGAAACAGTGCTCACGGCATCTTTTGTTTTGCTTACCCAGTGTTCTTAAATTCTTATTTAGTTAACAACATTTTAAAAAGAGGAGATTTCATATTTAAAAATCAGCATTTCTGGATTCTCTTGAAGACCTGAAATCCTGGCCCTGGGGGGACTGGATGGATCTTGGTAGACAAAGAGTGGACCTGTGTTGTGTGCAAATGGGCTGCTGTACTTCCTTCCTCTGGCCCTGGGGGCTGTGGGCTGGAGAAGGCCTTGCTGGTGGAGATGAGGTGCCACCAGGCCCCTGGGTAACTGGTACTTGGAGGAAGTTCAAGTTGAGATTCCAGCATGCCTGGCTGGGATCAAAAGAAAGTGACAAAAGCAGTAAACTTGCACCTGAACAAACATGGTTGCACAATGAAGCCAACGTCGACACTTCTGACTAGCTCCAGGCTGTGTGACGCGGGAAGTTCCTCAGAAGTCAAGGAAAATCAGTTTTGGGAGAGCTTGGGTAGAGCTCAGGAGGGCCTCAGGGGCCTGTGACCCGTACAGTCACACAGGGCCTGTGCTCAGTTTCATGCTCTGCTGACGTGGTCCTGGAATTACTGATAATATTCGGACCAGGGCCCCACAGTTTCATCTCACACAATGCGCCCTCCCCTAGTTCCGGTCTTGGCAGAGTTTAACCGAAGCAGAAGCCCCACCTCCCCAAGAGGATCTTTCTGAGATTGGATGCTTTAAAGAGATGTAAAGTGCTGGTGGAGGCCCTGCAGCTCTGGGGTTTCGAGCGGAGAGTAATTTTGTGCAATGCTGTGCTAATCGGTGAAGGGAATCTGGTCAGTGAATAGTCGAGTTCCTAGAAGAAAGTAGGAACAACTTAACATGCTGTTAAGTGACCAGAAATCTATTGCTGCTGTCTCAAAGAGGGTGAAATGAACATCTCTGCTTTAAGAAACTTAGCAGATGGTTGGATGGGCAGACCAGAGCCAGCTAGGACCACATGCAGAGTATCTGGGGTCTAAAGCTGAAACTCCTCACTGGCCTTTCTGCTTTAGATACTTCTGGAGGGTGATCTACTCAACACTCAAGGTTGCTGCTTTCCTTCCAAAGAACTATGGTATAAACATCAGGCACCACAGCATTAACTCAACCAAATCAGTTCAAGGGAGCTGGGGTGGAGCTCCAGGCCTGCCTTCAGGGGCATTTGGCCAGGGCAGTTACACAGGGCCCATGCTTGGTTCCATGCAGCCACCTTTTCTCGCTCTGGTGACCCAGCGGCCAGACAGCCAGTCTCAGTCAGGTTCCCCAGGCCTGAGTCAGGCACTGGCCCTCCACGTTCCCAAGCGCTATTGCTGAAGTTCCAAAGTCAGGGGCTGAGCTCCTTCAACCTGTGCTCCGCCGTCAAGGGTGGCTAAGGGGGACTCTCATCAGCCACTCCCCCACCCCCCAACTCTTTTCTATGAATACCCTTCATGTGCGAGAGGGCTGTGAAGGTTGCATGACCCCTCCCCCCACACCCTTTCTGAAGTCGTGGTGGTCTCACACCTTACTTTGGCAGGCGGTATTTGTAGTTATTTCGGGGTGTTGCCAAGCCCCGTGTTAATAGAGTCCAAGCGCATGATCTCATTTCATCCTCATAACAGCTCTATGAGGTGGGTACTATTCTTGTACCCATTTTATTGAGGCAGGAAAATTTAATATCTTGCCAAGATGGACCAGCTGCTAAGTGACAGAGCCCAGATCCAAATCCAGGTCCCTCTGACTCCAGGGCCTAATACGGATTTTGTCAGTTTTTAGTTCTCCAGAAAAGCTCTAAAAAGGGAACTTTAAAATATTAACTAAAAGTCTCCCTACACCTTACATTGTTTAGAATGGTGCCTTTTTCTGAACAGAGGAAATAAGGTTCAGGGTTTACCCATAATCCCGCAACTCATTATGTGGTGGAGGCTGCTATGGGCTGACCAAAACCTGGTTCTCTTTTCTCCCTGGGCAGACAGCTAAACTCTATTTCCCAGTCCCCTTGCAATTAGGAGTGTCCCTGGTGGCCGAGTCCTACCCAACAGGATATGGTGTGCACCAGTTCCCGGCCTGAACCATGAAAACTGTGCCGTCTTCCAGGCTTTCCCTCTAGTGATGGCTTCATTCTGTCGCTGAGGACTGTCACAAGTTGAAGAGAGCCGAGTATTCACGAGTCTGGGAGTCTCTGTAAGGGACCCAGTGGAGGAGGGAGGCTATGGGGAGGACTGTTCATCTATTTAGAATCAATGTATATGTGGGCACAGAATAAACTTTGTAGTGGTGCAGCCATTCCATATTTGGGTCTCTGCCACGGCAGTTAGCTATTCTAATGAACACTCACTGTGCTACCGACACATCAGCAGGTGCCCAAGCAGAGCGCACAGCTCACAGGCCAGATGGAGACAAAATCCACGCATGGTGTTCCCTCCCAGAAAAATAAATGTGAGGATTAAAGTTTTCCTGACTAGTTTTAAAAATACCATCTCATGCCACTGAAGGGTTAGCTAACTAGCGACAGCCTGGGGAGGGCCCTGAGGGCAGTCTCAGGAGTTCGGAAATAAGCACAATTCATGTGTTATCTTGGCCACATCAGGTAAATGATCCCTATTAGCAAAACTCCCTCAATCCCATCCCAGTTTCTCCTGTGCACTTAGAAAACCTACTAGATTCTCCAGGAGATTTGGCAGAAGGAAGTCATCCATTTTGATCCCGTGAATAGAATTATCACTGCCGTCCTCTTGTTTGTTTAAAAAATGTACTTTCAATTCTGGCCATTCTCACCATGTCCAGGGGACATGGGACATCTGGGAATACAGCTATTTAAGTGAAAACACAGTTCAGCTTTTAAAATATAACTAATTTATCTGCAAACACTAGCTTTCCCCCTCAGGAAGATAAGCCACAACTCCAGGTCCTTCTAATTGCAATGTGATTTGTACCTCGTGTATGGGGTGTCACATTTGAAGGGATTCCTTGTACCTGCCAGACTCGGGGAAGAGAGAATGGAGTGAGGGCTTGCTGAGTATGAACACCAGCCTTCTGAAGGAGGCTGTGGAGAGTGAGAATCTTGTGTTCGGAGGAGTGTGAATGGGTTGTGCCCAGGATGAGCTTGCCCTGCAGAGACTCAGGGCGATGGCCAGACATGCCACTGGCATGCAGTGGGCACTTCAGAAACGTCTGAACAACTCCTGCATGTCGGAGGGGCTACATCAGCTGGCCTTGCCCTTTACCAGTTGTGTGATTTGGACAAGTTACTTAACCTCTCTGTATTTCCATCACCTCATATGCACGATGATGAGTGAAGAGGAAACAGTTAGTAGATATAGAAGAAACAATTATGATGGCAGCTGGCATTTAGTAGGGTGAAATAAGTATTGCTGTTGTATTACAGTAGTATCATTAATATTCTCCTTGAATATTGACTTTCAGAATGAATAAATAATTTTCAATGCTTTTTTCATAATAAGCTGAGAAGAGTATAGAAGAGTTATAGCTTATCAACATATTTTTATGTCCAAACAGCATTTGGTATTTAAATGTCTCTATATTTAAAAAATTAACATATTTAGTCATGTATTTATTCATTAAATACACTGCTTGCCAAGTATATTTAGAGATATGCTCAGCATTAGGGATACCAAGGTAATACAGTAAGCCAAGTCATTTTTTGTTTTTCTTCTGAGATTTTTTATCTAAACCTTGTTGGTTAAAACTAATTTTTTCCAGCCTCACAAATTTTCTGAAACCACTTTGATTTTCTATCCTAAATATTTAAATTTTTACTGAACTGGTCCTTTCTCTCAGGATCCTTTCCTAATATTTTGTCCTACTAACTAGGTACTGGGTCCATTTTCTTTTCTTTTTTCTCTTTTTTTTAAATTATTTTTTTATTGATTATGCTGATACAGTTGTCCCATTTCCCCCCTCACTCCCCTCCACCCTGCCCACCCCCTCCCACCCACATTCCCCCCACTTTAGTTCATGTCCACGTGTCATAAATTCTTTAGCTTCTACATTTCCCATACTATTCTTGCCCTCCACCTATCTATTTTCTACCTATTGTCTATGCTACTTATTCTCTATATCTTTTCCCCCTCTGTCCTCCTCCCCCTTCCCTGTTGCTAATCCTCCATGTGATCTCCATTTCTGTGGTTCTGTTCCTGTTCTAGTTGTTTGCTTAGTTTGCTTTTGTTTTAGGTATGCTTGTTATTAACTGTGAGTTTGAAGTCTTTTTTTACTGTTCATATTTTTAATCTTCATTTTCTTAGGTAAGTCCCTTTAACATTTCATATAATAAGGGCTTGGTGATGATGAACTCCTTTAATTTGGCCTTGTCTGAGAAGCACTTTATCTGCCTTTCCATTCTAAAT
This sequence comes from Tonatia bakeri, assembly GCA_004024845.1. NCBI lineage: Eukaryota > Metazoa > Chordata > Mammalia > Chiroptera > Phyllostomidae > Tonatia > Tonatia bakeri. The sequence continues at coordinate 65,239 of PVIA01008992.1, forward strand.
GAAAGCTTTGCTGGATAGAGCAATCTTGGATGTAGGCCCTTGCTTTTCAGGAGTTGGAATACCTCTTTCCAGTCCCTTCTTGCCTGCAAAGTCTCTTTCGAGAAATCAGCTGACATTCTGATTGGAACTCCTTTGTAGGTAACTGTCCCCTTATCTCTTGCTGCTTTTAGGATTCTCTCCTTCATTTTTACCTTGGCTAATGTAATTATGATGTGCCTTGGCATGTTCCTCCTTGGGTCCAACCTCTTTGGGACTCTCTGAGCTTCCTGGACTTCCTGGAAATCTATTTCCCTTGCCAGAT